>JAUZNJ010033871.1:0-12967 GCA_034780135.1 Jordanella pulchra | reverse complement strand
ACAGACAGACAGACAGACAGACAGACAGACAGACAGACAGACAGACAGACAGACAGACAGACAGACAGACAGGGAAAGGCAATTTGGTGGACTTCTGTTTGAACAAGACTTCTTTACTACATATTACATCTATATGCTTCACTACTTGCTCAATTTCATTAGGAAACGGGAAGATCAGGGCGATGAGACTGAGGAAACCAGGGAAAAAGAAGAAGAGGTGACACAGCCAGAGCAGCATATCAGCCAGCAAACCAAAGGATCTCAAAATCTGCCTTTGATAAGAGTACTGGTCCTAAACAATTACAACTGTCCTAGTAACCAATCATTGGGGGATGAAAACTGGTTTAAAAGCTTTTAATAGTTGGAACAATCTTTAATTAAAAAAATGCTGCTTGCTGCTTTGCTTGCCGGTTATTTGGCAAAACTCTCATATACGATGTATTAGTGAATGATGGAGTCAGTAATTGGAAAAAGGCACAGAGCAAAAATGTATGTAGAAAACAGTGACATTTATCATGCCTGACCACACAGCTCCCTGGGTGTTAAGCACCCCTAGACTTCTGATCCTAAAATCACCTCTGTCCAGCTGCACTTTCAAAAATAGATGGTTATATTGTTACATGTACTACTAACTTTAACACATTTTAATTATTAAGAACTGACAGCTGTGTCCTGATTATGTGTCCACATTTTGTCAATCCATTTTGTCTTCAAGATTTGGTTGGTTAAGTCTGTTCACAGTGAAGTTTGCCAACAGAGGGTAATTTTTTAACTTTTGAATATTTCTTTTGGTTTGACAACACATTATCAATGTTTTTTATGTCCTATGTGTCTAGAAATACTCCTGTTTGGTTTGTTTTAATTGTTGGTGACTTCCTGGGAAAAATAATTCACCTAAATGCCATTATTAAAGCTAGTGTATGCCTCTTCATCAATGTTTTTTAAAACAATAATGAAGGTTTTGACTAATCTGCTTAATACACACAAAGATTACATTTTGTTCTATTTCAGATGTGCACATGGTGAAAACCTGAGCATGCTTTGTGCAGAGAATTGATGTATTACTTCCTTCTCCAGTCATATGCTCTCAGGTCACATTTTTGGATGCAGTGGCTTTCTGTGTTGAATCACAATGGTTTTGCACGGTACTCCCATGTCTATCTGACTACATTGATCACAATGGTATGACAAATTCTCTTTTGTTGTTGCCTGAGGGTTTGAAGGTCAAATGGATTTTACATTTGTTTCTGTCCTTGGCTTTTAAGCAGGCTCTTTGTATTATTTAACATTATTTACAGTAGGTGTTAGAAATGCCACACCCCTCTTTTTTATCTTGAATTTTTTTTAACATATGTACACACACGGAAAAGTTGTTTGCACTCCTTGTTTGATGAGAGAAAAACCCACAATGTTCAAAGAAATGGCTTGAATCAGACAAAAGTGCTAATAAATAAAAATTCTATGAAAATAAACAATCAAAAGTCTCACATTGTTTCTTAACAATCTTCAAAAGAAGATTAAAGCAAAGCTAAACTCATGAAACAGATGTTGACAATGCGATGGTACTTTATATTTTGCTATACAACCTTTAGCAGAAATAACTGCATTCAAAAGATCATTGTGATTCTAACAGCTTTCTGTTGAAGCACGATTGAAAAGTGATGGTTACTTTCATTTGTTCATTTCAATAGTTTTTGTGATATGTTATCAAATTCAAGTTATTTCTGTGACTATTTTAGGGTTTTCCTTTCACCAAACAAGGGTAACAACAGCAACATCTGCAGCATCACCTATCATGTTAAGTGATGAGGAGGTTTGTTTATATAGATAATTTTCTAAAAAATATTTTATTAGTCTGTGTAAGATTTTTTATAAGCCTAACCTGCTCTAGTGACTGAATCAAGTGTCATTGCACTCTGTACATTCACTAGTTTGTCAGCTCTGCAATGCCGTAGTGCAAAGACGTCTGCCTCCATAAATCCGAGACACACTCCTATGTAATTATAAATAGCAATTTCTAAGGCAATGCAAACATTGAGATTGAGACTTTTAGTTCATAGTGAATAATAAATAGCATGCTTATGTATAATATATTACATTTCTGTCAGTAAATCCCTGTAATTATCACACACTGTAGTTTTAAACCTCATGACATATTATGGCTCAGTTCTCCTTGGCAACTGTATTCTTTGTATTGATTCAAATATCTAATAACAAACTGTAAATGCTTATATCCACTTTAAGAATTATTAAAATCAATGAAATATCCCACATATATTTGTTTAGTTATTTTCAACAACCTGTGTTTTTCTTCTACCAAATATAGCATATGTGTCTTCAAATGTAAGAAAAACTGCAAAAAGTGATGCTAATCCTACATTGAAGGTGTTCAGGGTTCAGACACCGTGCCTGGGACTAACAGACTTCTTTTATATTCTATATATAAGAGTATACAATTACAGGTAATTATATGAAGTGATTAAATGTCCTTCTAAGTACCAGTAACACTCTAGCTTGAATGTTGACCTGTCAAACTCCCTTGTGTGGATAAAGCTGCTTTTTTCAGGAAAGGCTGTGAGCAGGTTCAGCACTTGTTCATTGTAAACTAAATACTTACTTACACTTTCATCACTTCTACTTTGCATTTGCCAGGTTGTAATTCTTTTCATCTTTAGATTTTCTTAATTATAATGGTATAGATTCCAAAGGTTGAAGAAACACCCTTTAGAGAATTTAGTCCAAACGGATTCTATGTCACTCAGCTGCTGTAGATCTTTCGTCTGTGTATCAGTGATCTGAGTTCCATTTCTATCAAATCCGGAGGTTTTCTGGATCATTAGCAAGATTATTGGACTAAGATTTGGCTGCGGAGGCCACAGCGCATAGAGTTAGAGGCCAGCTTTAGATTATTTGAGTTTTCAGACATGTCATAAAACTTCATCTTGACATTATCCTGCTGAAAGTAACCATATCAAAATGGGTGTACTGTGGTAGTAAACAGACGGATATGGTCACAACAACAGTCAGGTAGGCTGTGGTTTTTAGAGGATGCTCAGCTTGTACTAAGATAACTCCTGTGTACCATAGGTATATTCTCTACCCCATCCTGCAACATACTGCCATCACAACTGCCCTGAACTATTAACACAAGGCAGAATGAATGTCATGTTCATGTTTGCTTTGTCAAACAATGACCCAACAATCTCCATGTTGCAGCTCACATTACGGCACTTTAGAGCAGAAAACATTTTCTCAAACTTGTATGAATACATATCTGATAGGGTGTTTAGCTACTGTAGCACATCTGCTTCAAGGTTAGAAGTTTTCTGTGATCAAAGATAATATTCTGCGTACCTGGATTTTAACTAGTAGTCATTTAGGCCTTTAACCAATGATATTGAAATCTTATTTGACCTTGCTGGACATTATTTCTTCTTCAGATAATTCTCTTGAAAACCTTCATACCATGTTAAAATAGTTTAACCTTTATCACAGTGGCTATTAGTAAAGCTCCATCCTTACCACTGAACACAAGTTTCTTTCTAAATGGTTCTTGCATAAAAAAAACAACAATAATATAGACCTGCAACTTTTTTAACTTCTTGAAGGAGTTTTCAGTGCAGCATTGCTTGTCCTAGCATGTATGTAAAAAGAATGAAGGGAGAAATTTGTTCTAATCTGTGAAATATTTGGTTTTCTATGTGCTGTTTACCTTTATAAAAGTTTTGTTGAACTAAGTTGCTAAAGCATCAAGCTACTACAATCCGTGCACAAATATTATATATTCTTCAACACAGTTTCAACAATGGATTTAATGATAACTGCAGTTGCTGGACCAGTTTAAACCCCCTTAGCTTAAAATTATTTTTAAAAAAGAACTTTTCTTCATAATGTTTTTATATTAACCTCTCCTTGCACTTGAACTGCACAGACTCCTTTGGACATAGATTTGTTTTATTATTAGCTACTTTACAAGGTCATTGACCCAAAAGATGAAATGAATCAATGTTTTTCAGCTCTACCTTTTTCCAAAGCATGCTTCCTAATGCACCAGTTGGTAACTATTATCCTTCACGTCGTCTCTCATCTAGCTTTTATCAGAGATGATTCAATGCCTTGTGGTCACTGGGCCTGCCCTGATGTTAGAGTTCTGACTCGGATTTCATTCACATGTGCAGTAGTAAGATGCATTATTGATTGCATTAATGATTCAAAAGGCAAAGCAGCTCATAATCAAAGCAGTAAATGACAATAATAATAACGAAATACTGTTGCTACCAGTCAAATTTAGATAGTTCTGTTTATTATTTTTAATTGAGATTTCAGAAATGAGAAAAATCCATGAATAATTTTGTTTTAGAAAAAGAATAAGTAAAAAAGAATATGTGGACTAATGGTCCGAAAAAAAGGCTTAATAGCATTGGGAATATTAAATACTTAGACATTACAATAATAATATTTTTTGGACTTTGTCTTTATCAACTCAGGTAAAATAACTCTCATGCTCAAAACCCCAAAACAGAAGTGTTTACATTGTACTTCAAGTTTCAAGTTAGAGTTTAATGACCTTCTTAGAACATTGGTTTGGTTCTCAGAATTTCTCTCTGCTCTTAGAATACAAATGTGACATGCTATGTTTATAGGTGGATCATCTCTTTTAAGTACCAGGTTAAATGAGGTCTTAATATTTAACTAAACACATGTAAGCAATATTTTAAGAGTAGTAAAACAAAAAGATAAAACTTATTGACAAATATCTCAAGACTAGATCTAACTGGTTAGAATGTAATACTATAAAAAAGCCTTTTCCCCTCTAATACTACAAAAGTAAATGTGTGGAGTTAAAAAAAAAAACTGTACTGGCACCGCGTGGTATTAGAATTAGAGAATTAAACTTAATACATAACAAATGATGCATATTTAGAGAACCATTTCATACCCACAGGAAACTACCCTGTAGCGTATGTAATGCTGTGGATCTGTGTTCCTTCTTGGAAACCTTGATAGAATGTATCAAAACATGAATTATTGGTAATACTGTGATAAGAACCTAAATATTGATATTTAGTCTTTCAGCAGCATAATCATCTTACATGCAGCTTAGTCGTACCTTAATTCTATAGAAAACCACTGGTGTTAGCTGGGGGGAGGAGTGAGCAAGAGATGACCTAGTTCTCTGGGCAATCTAGAGAGAATTTGCACAAGGGGATGGTCAAAGACACTTTTCTTTGTATAATGCAACCTTGTGAAATTGTTTAGGAGCATATGAAGTCCTATTCACAGTCAAAAAGGGAATGTTCTTATGTACCAACACTTGTGCCACTGCAGGTTTCACAATTTATTTTTATATGTTATCAAGGGATTTGTTTTTCCTAAATGAAGGTGTTTTAATTAAAGTTTGGCTTCCTTAAAAG
The DNA here is from genome assembly GCA_034780135.1 of Jordanella pulchra. Taxonomy (NCBI): domain Eukaryota; kingdom Metazoa; phylum Chordata; class Actinopteri; order Cyprinodontiformes; family Cyprinodontidae; genus Jordanella; species Jordanella pulchra. Next base: position 7,553 of record JAUZNJ010033871.1, on the reverse strand, counting down.
TTTTAAGGGTGAGATTGTTCAACTGGAATATACATACAATTAATTTCATTAAAATACTTTTGCTTACAGATTTACCACGTCGCCTTTAAATCAGGCCACTAAATAAGAAAAATGTATGAAACAAAGGCAGAGTCCTTGGTAAGTTCATGCAAATGGACGAAAAGGCTATATAGGCCAAAGCTTTAATTTCAGTGTATATTACAGGTGTGTACTGAGAACCAATGTTTATTTTGTTTGTTTGTTTTGTTTTTATTTTCTTTTTTTTTTTTTGGGTAGGGGTATATACTGTAATACAGTGAAAAAAAGAAACAAATTACAGTAAATGTCAGGTTTAAGTATGATCACTTACACGTTTTAGCCTAAATGTTTGTTTGAAGCTAAAATAGAATTTACTAATGAGGCCTCATTCGGTTGGTCGGGATCTGCATATGTCATCTCTGCATGAGGGGAGAGAAGTCCTCTCGGCGCTGCCAGAGGCAAGAACTCTTAGCAGAATTTTCAACATTAACCTAGCAAACATGTATATGCTTTGACATACAGTATGGTTATAGTTTCACCATGACAGCAACATAACATTATTCAGTCCAGATGGCAAGAATTCCCTTCATCCACTCAGGTTCACATGAACATGTTTCAAGGAGCAATCCATTGCTGATGAAATACAGAAGTATTGTTTCAGAGCAACTTTTTGGTCGAGATATGTGAAAAGGGAAAGTTTTCAATCAGGTATGAAGAAGGGGAATTGGACTTTTAAATACGAATAACTAAGTAAACATTTAAGAAAGGAATAATGAAAGTACCAATCATTGAGAAGCCAAGTTGTTACAGTATTTATTTTAACAAGGTTGAGAATCAGGCCTGTATAATTAGCAAGATTGTTAAATCCTCAGAGCAAACTTTGCAATATGTACAAATCTTCAACTAGGCTGTTTACATGACTGAAGGACCTGGTAAAAGGTCCAAACTACATTGAGTATATTAGGAAATATTGTAAAACTTTTTTAGCATAGCAAGCATTTACATGGGGAGCCAACTCTAGTGGTTAAACTCAATGCTCTATTAGCTAGCTCGAGGCTCAGTTCTCAGAGGCCTTTAAATAATTACTATTATTTAAATCTGGTGATATTCACACTCTTAAGGAGCACAAACTTTATAAATGTAAGTTTTGCATAGGCTTGGTTGTGCATTTAACTGTTCCTCTTCTCCTTTCAGACATTTCAGACATTGTGAACTTGTAAACTTGATTTTTATCACATCTTTCTTTTTGAAGCTTCCATCTAAAAGTGGTTACAAATGTGTCACAGCAATTGTAGATAAAAATGGGGCATTTTGAGGCTTTTTAAAGGACCATGGTGGTGAGTCTTGAAAAAAGGGCAAGTTACCACAGAAAATTACTCAGTATTATTATTTTGAAAATTGAGTGGATGTTTTATGTTGTTTCTGTGAAAGACTTCCTGTCCTGAAGGATCTGCTGTGTGTAGCGTCTTGCTGCATTGTGCTCCAGTAAGCAGCAGAAACATGAAACACAATATAAAACGGCTTCTGTAGCTTGTGTGAAGCAGCTACCATAGCGACAGTTTGAGACTAGGACATGCAGAAATGTATGCCCAAACCCCTACTGTTTTATTAAACAGTCTCGCTACTCTTGGGTCTTCAAATATAAAACACCTTACAGTTTTGTGGGAGACTTAGATCATCATCCTACAGTCACTTTCAGTGTAATTTATTTTTAGTTTTATATATCACTAAGAAAAAATAAATAAATTAGAAATACCGAGGACACAGCTTTGTTGTCCTCGATGGTAGTTACGGCCTTGGTTAGAACACTGTCCAGGGTGGAAAAGGAGCTCCAGTCTGTTTTGCTGAATCTGGAAAGCTTTCAGACTTACAGACATCATTAAGCGACTGACAAACACACGAATGATGCTGGTCAAATTGGGAGCACAGCATTCTGGTAAAGAACTACAAAAGAAGCAACGTTACACAAAATGGTTTTCATTATAAAAGTCAAAAGATATCAACGCATATACATTACCCTGTGTCTTACTGAGTATATGTGAAAACATAATGTATTTTGTTAGATTACATTAGGTGAGCTGTACCTTTACATTATGTGACACAAAGGATTATGTGTTCCTAATAGCTCCTAGTGGGGGCCAGGGACATCAGGGGGTCCCTGCGCTAACTACACTGGTGCTAGAAAGCATACTGCTTAAGACACAGTCAAACCTCATATTCCCTCATCTTTGGCCTTGGAGATCTGTTTCTGTCAATTGATTTTTTTCTCTCTCTGAGCCAACCAGTAACTCCAGTTTGGTAAGTAAACTAAGAAGATTCTCAGATCTGCAGCAAACTTCTGAGTTTGGTATTTCTGCATGCGGGTTAACATGATTTCTAGAACCATTCCAGTTTGTGATTAGCTAAAATAGCTTTAGTTTATTTTGATTGAAAGGTGGGCAATTCATGTAATCTCAAACCATATTGTCCAACACTTTATAAAGGTTGATATTCAGCTCTCTTTGCTCCTTGGGAAACCCCCTTAGTGCAACAATATTTTCATTTGCCTATCGATAACTTTAAGTGTCAAATGATATTAAAGTCAGTGATCAACCACCTTATTAAAGAAGGGACACTACACAGTTACTAGAAAATTAAACATGTCTCTATCTATTTTAGAAATTCCTCCGTAGTGTTGCACTCTGGAAAAAAGAGAAAGTAAATTTCTATATAAGCCTTGTTAAACAGCAAGTCTTCCACCCACATTTGTAGAGGTTCTCTTAACAAAATGTTAGACTTAAAAAACAAAATTAAAACAAAAAAATAAGTTTTCCTTAGAAATTGGTTTTCTGGTTTTTCTCTGTTTGTGCTCTGCCGACTTCTTCCTACATTTCACATGACATGTCAAAAATAATGACTGTATAATTGCTAGACAAATGCAGCAGTTGATCGCACAGCGAACAGAACGAGGCATGCTGAATTGTAAACATTGAATCACTTAGAAGCAGTGATGGAGACACAATTGACAACATTTTTTAAAACAAATAAAGACAAGAAAAGAAATATCACTCTACATTTTATACAGGTTAGCAGAGAAAACAAAGGAAAATACTCATAAAATTCAATAAACTTAACATATTGCATACTTTTTATTACATACTTAACATATTCTTCCATTAGAACAGAAGGACTAAACATAAAACTACAGTACTAATGAATGGCTTTGAGCCAAGCATAAACATGGTGTACAATAGCCCAGTCAAAGTCAAGAGCTACTGTTTTATAATTTTTTTGTTGTTAATGATCTAGTGACACAAACAAGAAAATTTAAGGGTATTGCTTTTTATGTTTTTTTTCTTTTATGCATTGTTTTCTATATATATTTTTATTTTGTGAATGCTCTAGCGATAGCTTTAGTTTTTTGCATATGTAACGGTTTGTTTGCAACTCTAATATTGTGCTTGGGGGCTGCATGGCGCAGTTTGTAGCATTGTTCCCTTGCAGCAGGAGGGTCCTGGGTTCAATTTCCGGCCGAGGGTTTTTCTGCGTGGAGTTTGCATGTTTCTTCCCGTGCACCCGAGGGTTCTCTTTGGGTACTCCGGCTTCTTCCCGCAGTCCAAAAACATGACTGTTAGGTTAATTGGTGTCTCTAGATTGTCTTTTGATCTGAGTGTATGTGTGCATGCTTGTGCATCTTTGTGTTGCCCTGCAATGCACTAGTGAATTGTCCACAGGTTTATGGGCATGCTCCAGACTGCAGGAGATAGGCACTAGCCCCACCCCAACCCAAATGGGTTAAGTGGGAGAATATGGATGACATTTCGCTTGACCAGGAGAAATTTGCAAAATAGATTGAAAAACTCAGTGGATGTTTTTCCTGGTTAAATAAAGTTTAGGTAGACAGATTAAATGCAATATGTTACCTTACACCTTTATTCCCAATGGTGTTAAATGATTCTCCCTTTTTTGACGATTAAGACAATGTTTTTAGATTGTTGCAAATGTATTATAAATAGTAATGGTGAATTTAGATGATTAGACATGAGTAGGAAACCGATCCATATAAAGTTCTTCAGTCGACAGTGAATATCAGATTGCAAACACCAACCATTGTTTACAAGTAATTGTCTAAGGATATGGAAATCACTCTGCTCCTATGAAGTTCTCAATGAGCTCTGTAGTCTCCATCATTCATAAATGAAAGAAGTCTGACTCCACCAGGACTCCTCCTAGAGCTGGTTGGGCATCAAAAACTGAGTAATAAAGGAGAAGAGTAGAAGTCAGGGAGATGGTAAAGAACCCCATGGTTATTCCTCAGAGATCCGGTGTTCCTCCATGGAGAGGAGAAAACCTTTCAGAAGGACAACTATCTTTGTAGAAATCCAGCAATCAAGCCTGTATGGTAGACCGGCCAGAAGAAAAACATTCGCTAATAAAGGGCAGATGAGTGGAACTTGCCAGAAAGGCGCTTGAAAGAGTCTCAGTCCATTAGAAACAAAATTCTGGTTTCTGATGAAACAAAGATTGAACTCTTTTGAGTGACTGCCAGACATCATGTTTGGAGGTCATAGGATCAATATGCTGAGACATCCCGTCAAAGGTGGATCCACATGGGTCAACAATATATTAAGCAAATCCAGTGAATAATTAAGTAAATGTGATTTCTTAGTTTTAGTACTGTTAATAAATCTGCAACTATATACAAAAACTGTTTTCAGATTGGCATAGTAGGGTGTTACTTGTAATTCTTTAAAGAAAATCGATTTTATATCATTGGTATAAGGCTCTAAATGTTGAAAAACTGCTGTTACTACTTTCTGTGATTTCTGAGATTTGTGAGGAACATTTCAAGAAGTACCAGTTCAGGTGGAAAGGTAGGCAAAAGGCCTCCTGTTTTTAGCCAACTTCCCTTCAAATTTCAGCCCTGGAGTTTCATGAGCCTCATGTTTACAATCCACAAAAATGGATCACAAGTGATTTTTAACACTCTCCTGAAAATGTGAGGAAACAGTAAGTAAGTAAAGATGTATTTGTTAAAGTGCTTTACATCATTCAAAAAAGCCAAACAAATGTGCAGTAAAATCATTTAAAATATCAACCAAGAACACAAGCAGCAGCATTTTGGATTAGCAGCAGTTGTCGGATAAATTACTTGGCAGATTTGTGAGGGTTTGTTCCTGCTAAATACTGTTATAAAAAAAATCTAATAAAGACATTTAGCCATTTATAAGTTTTGATAAAATGGTTGAATTAATTTTAGGCTGTTCAGAACTTAATTATATATTTATATGCATTTTAAGACAATCAGTATCTTCAAATACCTATAAAATCAGATATCTAGTTTGTACTTTTCAACTTAAGAATAATTTCTTTATAACAAAGGCAATATATTACACAATCAAGGGAAGACAAGGTGTTGCAGCTGACATTCTTCCACAGATGACAGATTCTTTCGAGATGTCATGATAAACTGATGTCAGTTAGTGCGCCACATCAATCCCATCTGACTATAACTTTGTCGTCTCTTAAAGTATGAAAAACGAGAACATCCGTGCAATAAAAAAAAAAAAACAAGCTAAAAGCACTTTAGTAAGAAACCACCTACTCATTGAAATAGCTTTGGCTATAGGCCTGCATACATCAAATATTGTTTTTATTATAAAAAATGACTGTTTCGTCATTTGTTGCCTGGGTTTTTAGTTTAGATTTGCAGCTTCCAACCAGTAGCAGAGGGTGATGTGAGCTTAAACAGCAGAACAACCTGTTGAAAAAAATTGTATGAAGTATTTTTAAAACTTTAATTAGTTATACTATTGGTCTTAATTGTGGGGGGGAGAATTATGGCAAGAATCAGCTTCATCTTTTCAAATAATCCAATATCTCTTACTCTGATACTTTTTAAACACTTTTAATTATAATTTCCTTTTGGTGTCAAAAAGTGTTTTTATTTGAATTAAATTGAATTTTATTTCTACTGTTTATTCACACATTTTTTGGAACTGAGTACTACTAAAATATACTTGTGTTCTTACTCTATGTTAATCTTTTTGCTAAAATCCAAAATACTAATGTTATCTAAAATACGTAATACCACTTGCAGAACTCGTTAAAACTTTGGCTATTTATATAGCACATATTCTTTTATTAATTTACAAGACTGTTAATAAGAAAAATAAATGGGATAACAAATCCTAGAGGATTCTAAAAACGTAAGAAAATCTACAAGCTATAATAAATTATGCCTCTAGAATTTGTTAAACATCCAAATTTGCAGCTACTCTCATTATTCAGGCTGTTTCAATGGTGGATATGTCAGATTAAAAAAGCGTAAAAAAAAAAAACATAAACTCTTTACCTTGACTTTTAGTTGTCACATAAAGTAACAACAAAAAAAACTTTTAGATTACTTAAACCAAAGGTAAATAGTATATCTAATAAGTAGGCGGGCCTGAGCTGTCAGGAATTTAATTATGAAGCTAAAACAAAAATTCACTCTGAAAGAGTCTTATCAGACTTGTTGATGTCCCACATTCAAGGTCTGGCCAGTTAACATCAGGACCGAAACCTCCTCCGAAGCCAGTCATCTTTTAAAATTCCCTTCATTCCCTTCATCTGGGCTAGCCTACCTCCTGCACGGCACCCATCTTCTCCCTCAATCACTCTCAGGCTATGATCAGTCTCATTCATTCGCTGACTCATTTCACCACCCTGGGGGGGAAGACTACTCTAATCCTTTTACTAGGTTACTCATCCAAGCAAATGTCTATTCACTGTATCAAAGTCTTCTGCTGGGGCCCGAGCGCCAAGTAACTAATTTCATTCATTTCAATAAAACCATTCTAAATGTAGCCTTTCTCTGTGTGAGTCTCTTTAGATTGAATTACAAGACAAGGTGGTCAAAGCTGTGTAATCTGTGATGTTTGCTGGTTTTCATGTTCTTGTTTCTAGACAGAACCAGAAAAAACTGAACTGGAAAACCTTTTTGTCTTATGATGAAATGCATGTGTTACTAAATTTTAATTGATTTTCATGTAACATAAGACAAAGCAGGGCAGCCAGGTGTTGTCCTGATCTAATGTGGTTAATGCCTACTTGTTAATTAAGTGAGGATAAAAATGTTAAGTTTGATATGGTTCAATTATATTACACAAATGGATTAATAAAACAATATGGTAAAACCGAGTATATGTGTGACTTAGAAGATCTATGTCATCAGAATAAAGAGAGAGAACCAACATAATTAGAGAGACTCAGGTGGGTTGTGTCATAGACTGGTGATGCGCTTTCATGTAGTAGTAGATTAGCTCCCTAATTCCTGAAATCATACTCATTATTTAAACAACGTTGTTTTTGCTTTTCCCGTCATTAAAACGCTTTATATATAAGAATGCTGCAACTGTATTAGTGAAAAATGAGGAAATAAAACAAATGCTTAATTCTGTAAACAGTATTATAAAACTACATATATATATATATATAAATATATATATATACAGTGGGGAAAATAAGTATTTAGTCAGTCACCAATTGTGCAAGTTCTCCCACTTAAAAAGATG
>JAUZNJ010033869.1:0-12968 GCA_034780135.1 Jordanella pulchra | reverse complement strand
CACGAACTCTCCACCCAGGAGGGACACCTTTTTCCGCTGGACTAAAAAGGTGGCATATATATATATATATATATATATATATATATATATATATACACATGTATCGGGTTGCATCGATTGGAGAGGGACAAAAAGCTCCATCACCAAAAATTTTCGTGGTCTTTCTGGATTATTAGAGTATTGACCTCCTTTGTTGAGACGATTCTATCAAAAATCAGTACAATAATTTACCAGTTCAGTAAGAAATCTAATTAACAAGACTTGTTAAAAATGCCTAAATATTGTCTCGAAAACAAGAAGTCTTTCCCGTTGCAGTTGTCTTGCTGCGCTGGCAGATTATTTCACTGATTTCACAGCAGAATGTTCTCAAAAGAATAATAATCTAACAGAATCTGCTCTAAGTTAATAATCTCAAAAAAGGTTTAGTTAGATGGACACTTTTTGCAGAACTGTTTGTTCTAACCGCGGCTCTCTGAAGTCCAAACTCTTTTCCAGGCTTGTTTCTCGTCAGTTCTTGAATTTATTTGCCTCAACTTTTTTATTTCAGAGATTTTATAACCTTCCTTATGTTACTGGACTATTTTTATTTAAGACATTGAGTGAAACTTAACAAGTAAATGTTATGTAAAATTATGACCTTACAGATGTTAGTTCGAATGAGTTAATTTAATAAATGAAAATATTATTTTCTAACTATTGTTAGAGATATTAAAATGATTTGATTTAGAAGGTGAAGCACATTAAAGCGATAAATGAAGAAAGTGTAGGATTTCTTTACATATTTAGCCCAGTTTCTGAGGACAGAGCTACAATGGCAGATTCCACGTTTACTTTTCTCTCTTTTTTGAATATTTTTTTAAACTTCTTGTAACAAAAAAATGGATTTGCTTTCAGTTTCGGGAGCGGATTAAAGATGTACTCCCCAGCCTCCCGGCTCAGCATGACCACTACCTCCTCCGCTGGCTCCGCGGTGAGTCGCACCTTTACCTGTTTAGGTCTTTGCTAACAGTGAAAACTAGACTACCGGTATATCAAGGAGCTTAAAAATCATTAAATCAAGCTCTTCAGTTGGTATTTCAACTTGTTGAGTCAAAAATGAACTAGTTTAGGAAATACAAGTTTACCTTTAAGGTGAAGTTGGACGATTTGCACATCAGCAGCAAACAAGGTCCAGTCCAGTCTGTTTTAGTTCTTTTTCTGTTTAACTTGCTCCTAATTTCTGAGATCGCCAGTGTTAAATAGAACAGTTTTTTTTATTTTTGACGTCAGTCTAACCAATCCCCCATTTTGCTGCCAATATTTTTGGGCCAATTATTTGAGTTGATATTGCTATTTCTTCCTCCATTTATATGATGAAAAATAATACAATAATAGCCAATGTTACACAAGTCTCAATTTAAACAAAGAACAACTACATTTAGTAACAATTCAAACTAACAATGGATGAGCTTCATAGGCCAAAATATGGTGGTTCCCTAACTTTTCTTCCTGGCATAAATGCTAGCAATAGCATATAGGGCATCACTAGCATGTTGTCTGTACTTTTCTTACTCCATTCAGTATGTTAAAATGAGTGTAAAAGCTAAAATGAACCAGAATGCTGATGTTAGCATCAATGCTAGCAGTAGAATATGGGACATCACTAGCATGTTGTCTGTACTTGATGTGGTTAATTCAGTATGTTACATTGAGTGTTTAAGCTAAAATTAGCCAAAATGCTAATGTTAGCGTGAACGCTGTCAATAGCATATGGGACACCACTAGCATGTTGTCTGTACTAAACACACTCCATTCAGCATGTTAAAATGTGTGTAAAAGCTAAAATTAGCCAAATGCTAATGTTAGCTGGAATGCTCTCAGTAGGCCCAAAACACAAGCAGTGTTCCCATATATAACAGTGAATGGGTTAAAGCTCAGTCCTCTTTATTAACTGATAGGTCCACCATGCTGTAGTTCTGACATTGACCTTAGACCTCCTCTATAGGTACTGAGGTCTAGAACTACAGTGATGACGCCTTTGTAGTCCTAAACAGAAGGCCTCCCTGCTCAGAAATCCGTTGCCATGGTAATTAATGCACTGCCAAATGTGAGTGTCACATAGGCACAGACTTTTCTATGAGAAAGCCAGCCAGTTTGACTCAAAGAAACAACTCCTTCCCGTTCGGGAACTGTAATACCTATTTGAAAACTGTTTGAAGTGTATGGAAGGGCTACTTTTTGTCTTTTTTATTCCTGCGATTCATATCTGTACCTCACTCGCTGAAATAACAGCCATGAGAGAAAGATGGTGTTCGCAGAGGTGTGAAATGTTTGAGAAAAATATGGAAATACATTGGGGTGAACATGTGTTTTCTCTTTGCTCTGAGGCACCTTGACAGAAAACCGTAAACCCTAGATAAATTTCGAAAAACATTTACCTGTATCAATGTCATGACCAAGTTTGATACCAATCGTGCAATATTTATGTGCGTGAGGGCGAGTTAAAAAATGATTTGTGGTCTGATTTTTACCTCATCTCTCATTCTAGCTAACACTAACTTTGCAAAAAATCAAAAAAACTAATTGTGGACAAACCATAATTTGTATTGACGTGCCGTCCTCACCTTAGAAGAGATCAAGGACGTATCTACTAAATGAAATTTGAATGGCATTTCTGCGTCAAAAAATGACTCAAATATGGTGTATTTTGAGGATTTTTTCCTTTACTCCATTAACTTTAAATGGGGGTTTTGGGGGGTTGTTTTTCACGTTTTTTTTGTTGCCATGGTAACTCGCCAGGCTCTCGCTGTGTCCATGCATTGCTATGGGCTGGCCCCAATTATATGAACATTTGGCATTTCAAACAGAAGACCCTTATGTTCTCCATAAAAAGCTGGCATCGTTTCAGCTTCACTTGCTTTTGATTCAGCATAAAATTATTTACAAGGCATGTTTTTGCTATCTGATCAATTATTCAAAAAAGTAAATTGACAGATTAATAAATTAGCAAAATAATCATCAGTTGCAGCCCTACCATCAATTAATAAATTCTTAAAAACTCTTCATCTGGCTTGTTTATACTTATTATTTAATCATAGAGGCACATTCGCCCTTTTACACTAATATTCCTAAACTGATACTTTAGGGCAAACATTACTGGAGCTTCACCTGTAAGATAAAAATAGATCCAAGGATTTCCTTTAATACTTTAGGTGCATTTTGTTGTTGAAGTTTGTCATTGTAGGGCATTTACTCCTTCATTCACTTCCTGTATTTGACCTCTCAGTAACCTGCCTCAGGAAAACACAAGAGGTCAGTTTCCCCTAAAAAGGAAAAACCTAAACAAAGGAAGAGGCCCACAACCAAACTGGTTCCTAACATGACATCGTGATTGATTTCAGATCAGGTGCTGGGAAGAAATACCAGAGAACACCTGCGGGGAGTGTTTTCCTTCTGCTCCTTTCCACACCTACGTTCTCTGTTACGTTTGTCCAGATCTGACAATTTAATCTGGTAGAACTTGAAACAGTAACGGTTTGTTTTTATCACAACTGGTTGTAAATGAGATGTTGGATCTCAGTGAGACAGTCTGCATCAATAAAGGTGAAATAAAACAGGTGTGGGAAAAAAACAGCAGAATGTAAACAAGTTCAGCTTTTATTGTGTTTTTTTAGAGTTTGAAATCCAACCTCCAGACTCCTTCAAGAAGCTTCAATATTTGTGAAAAGTTCATTCATTTCTGTAAATTAAACGGGACTGAAAACGGGACATTTAAGATAAAGAATTTTACATCAGATCAATAAAAAAAATTTCAAATACAGAAATGCTTGTGTATTACCTACTTAAAGGTTGTTATCTCATAGTGGCAAACAAGCTTCATCTGAGCCCATATTCTAATGAATCTAATAAAGATTAGACATGTCTCCTTAACTGAGTTTCATGTATACTAATGATGCGTTTAAACTGAACGGAGCGAATGGTTTAAAGCTTATCCCCGTGCAGGGGCGCGTTCAGGAGCAAAGAGATGCAAAGGACACTTTTGTAGTGAATGGGAACGGTGCGATTAGGCTAAATAAAGCTAAGCGAAACCTGCGGTGAACAGCAGGGCTTCTCTACTGGCCGCCAGGCCGGCCCCCCCTGCCAGCCCAAAAAAGGTTTTATACACTAATAACAGTGATACAGAAGTGGACACAGTCAAAGCACAATGGAGACACCTTGGATCACGACTTTGAACACATAGGGAGTCGTTGGTATCAAGGAGCAGCTGCTTTAAAACTATAATGTCTGTAAAGCAGCAGACTGCAGGCTAGCTAGCTGAGATTCCCTGACTAGCTAACCAGCTAATATCAACTTGTTACACAAATGTTAGCTTCCAAAACCGTAGTGAGCCCCGCACATTTAATGACGATTATAATAAAGAGAATAATAAATAAATATTGTAATAGTTTTTTTTAAAAAACTATTACAAATTCATGGTTGTTTTTTCTTTTAAATAAAAGCGGTTAGATGGCTCTGTGTCCATATATGGAGAGAATTTTGTTCCATTATTGTTGCAAGCAAAAAACACGTATTATGAAGGAAAATTTTGAAAAAAAAAAATACAATTCAGAAATAAATCTTTAAGAAATATTCATAACCAATAAAAAGCTTTGCAGTTTTTTTCTCTTATTTTTCTTTTTTCTTTTCAAATTCTGTTTTACTTGTTTTTGTTCTTCAAGTTATTTTTTCAAACAATTGTTTTTCAGATTAAGTCTTACAAATCAAATTCTTATCAAATTCTCTTCACTTATTTCCACGGCGGTGGTGAGCGAAGACACATTGCTATCGGTCCACTGGATGTTAGCAACAAAAATGTATTGGTCAAGATCGAGTGTGATCTGTAATTAAAAAAAATTATAATTCAATTTGTAGAATTCCATCTTCAAAAAGATAAAGTTTGAAAAAAGAAATAACATTTTAAAATATAACATCTGTAACATTTTTTTTAATTGAGAAAAATAATATATATATATATATATATAAAAAAGCAAAATCTACAAAACCAGCGAAGTGACTCTCCACACTTTTTCCAATTGATTTGGTTTTTCAACGGTTCATTTATAAATTTAGGTTGATATAATGGGGTGGCTCCTTTGTGAAGGGACGCATCTACAGTCGCAGCTCTGCAGGAGTTAAGTAGGTGCATCCCTACCTGAGATGCATACACCGTTAGCCTCAGTGGAAAATACCCAGCTTGAATCACAGTAGCTCATGCAGGCAGGAACTAAAGTTTGTTTTTCATAATCTGCATTGCCTAACTCAGTCAGGCGGGGCTCTCTGCCATTCAGAAGGAAATAATTGCCTGTTTGCATGAAGTGATGCAACAATTAGACTAAATTATTAACATGAGTCATTCAAAAAAGTACACCTGTCACAGTTAAGTTTAAGGAGCACGGTGTGATTGATAGCAATGATAAGAAAGAATCAATCGATCTACACAACCAGGTTTAATGAATCCATCTCATTATCCACAGCCTGCTGGTTCTGAGCTGAATCAGGACAGTCATACAGTAACACCAAACTGCACAGGTCTCCGTCTATCGGCTGCGCCTGTGTGGGCATGCTGTCTTCTGATTCATGAAACGTGTTGATTCATGTTGGAGAGTCAGAACCACCTGTGGATTTTTCCTTTTGTTCTTACAAATCAACGCATAGAGCCAATGTGTAGAAAGTAATATGACTTTTAAATAACTGTAAATAACTATAACATTTTGGAATAATAAAAAAGACAGGACGGGTCAACGTTCTGCCTGTGAAGGAAGGTAAAGAAGGGACTCTATGGAGTGAATTTTGTTTCGTTATTGTGGCAAGCCAAGAACTGTTATCTGTAAATGGGTATTCAAGAAAAAAAAAATTAAGAAAACATTTTTAAATAAAAATTTAGGGTAACTTTGCTGTTTCCTTGGTTTCTGCTTTTTCAAATTATATAATTTGTCATTTTTATTTTATTTTTTTCTTTTGAAATTTCAAGCCATTGTTAGTATAGAAAAAATGTTTTCCTTTATATTAAGCAAAAAACAGGTTTTGTAACAAAACGTCTTAATTTAAAAAAAAGCAAATGAATAAAAGAGTAACTTTGCTGTTTTCTGATGTTCATTGTTTCTTATATGAAATATGAAAAAATTACATTTTAAATTATAGAAAATTTATATATATATATATATATATATAAATTTTTTCTAACTTCGATTTACAATCTCTGTACTTTGCTTGCAACATTAATGGAACAAAGTTTGCTCCATATTGCTAGAAGCAGTCAAAGGTCTTAAATAATATCTCTGCCTAAAGTTTCTCAGAGCTCTAGACTCACTGACTTCTGGTCCAGAGTCGCTGAAGGCTGAGATCGATGAGGAACCCTGTGACCGCAGGGCGTCTGTGTGCTCTGCCTGTTGACTTTAACCAGTTTCTTTGCTCACCTAAAAACAAGCTGACAGTTTTAAACTGTGTCAAAGGTGAGAGACATGCAGGCCGGATTCGAACCCGGGTCGCCCTCGTCAAGGACTAACGGCTCCGTACATGGGTCGTGCGCGCTAAACATTGTGCCACCTGCCCAAAAGAGCCACATTTAAAGACTATCTGTTAAAGTATATAACATTCCTTAATTCCATAGGCCAGTAGCTGCGTTTCCATAAAAACTATGTTGACATTCTGCTAATTTTGAAAATGTGATTGCAAATTTTCCATTAAATAACAAATACGTTCAAAATGACATGTGAATACGTTTGTTCAAGCAAGCAACACATGACAGCGGTGGATGTAAACGCATGAGGTATTTTCATTTTAGCCACAGCTCTAGTGGGCCTCATCGTCCTCCAACTACTTCTTCTTCTTCTTTACAAGGCAGTAGGCGTCTAGTTGCAGATCCTGGGACTGGTCTGATGTGAAAAAAGTTTTTGCAAAATATCTAGATTTCGATACAACCAAAAAGTACCTCAACAAAGCGTTAAAAACTCTTTCCACATAGCAAATTCATTTTTGTAACTACAATTTTTGCAATTTAATGGTTAATGGAAACAGCTAGTATCTGCCTGTGGTTGCATGTGAAATTTTTTGGAGAGATTGATCCTTTTTGCTGGTGTATTGTTTGGTATTTTTCTGTTTTACTCTCAGTTTCTGCTGAATTTCTTCCTAAATAAAGCTCTTTGTTTAGAGGTAAGATACTAGGCATGTTTGCATTGGGGGTAAACAAAGAAGAAGCTTATTGGGGCAAAGCTAGTTTGCACCTTCCAGTTAAATGTGGAAATAATGAAGAAAAGTTGGTAGAGAAAACCGTCATGGGAAAGTTAGAAGCATAGCTGGGCTCCTGTGCAACCAATGAGTGATTTATTTAATAAAATGACCTCTTCTGTCACACAGTATGCCATATAAAAATACATTTTCTCAAGGAGATTTAAATAAAATCTTGTACAGGGCCTTGAAGCACTCTTAAAAATGATCAATCCTCTGTGCTTATTTATGTTGTCTTTCTAAATTGGTCGTATTTATTTATCTATTTTGTGTTTTTTTATAAAAATGTCATGAAGAGAAAATCACACAACAGTTTTAAATATGCTTTTTTGACTCCATTTATGTAGAGAAAGTTTCTTATATACTTCAAGAAGTCAGGTTTTTCCATCCTGCCAAGACCTTTTGCACCTCCTTTCTATCTAAACACTATAACTGTATTATATCATGGTCAAATGGTTCCTTTTTTAAAGCGTATAACGTTAGCATAAAAGAGATCAAGATCGTTTGTACGCAGATTATTAGATTCCTTTATTAGATTTACCCTCCATTGTATTTACTAATATGGAATAAACCATAGCATATGTTTATATTTGTTTTTTTTTCTCCTCCTTTTTTAAAGAAATAAAACTGAAAGTGTTTTCAAAGGGTTGTTGATGTCAAATATTAGGACATTTTCCTGTTAATTTTATGGATGACATGTAGTTTCCAAACCTGAAGTAACAGTCTGAGTGTTTTCTGTGATAAATAGAAAACAACAAAACAAAAACAAACATCTTTAATGTAGATTGTTTTCTCTTCTGTTTATCTCTTCCCAGCTCGAAATTTTAATGTCCAAAAAGCAGAAAACATGATCAGAAAGGTAAGATCTGTGACACCTGCTTACATGTAATGTTTGTTACTGTTTACTTCATCGATTTACCTTAGAGAGCATGCAAGGAAGTTTTATATAATCAGCAGGGTTGTTAATGATTAAACTAGAGTTTCTCAACTGTTTTTTATCCTTTGGCCTCCGTTAGTGAACCTCACTTTATCTCTTAGTTTTCTGCTGTGTCCTCTAATGTCTAAACAAATTTAAGGCTTTTACAGAATTCATGAAGAGGTAAATTTACACAGAGGACAGTTCTGTGTTTTAAAGACATGCAAATATTTTCATGTTTGTATTTGTTGAAAAAAAAAGATTTATTCCTTCAGATTTAGAGGTATGCAGTATTATGTGGTGATTAAGTCCATAAAAACATTGAAATAAATTAAAATGATTGATTATTAATGGGTGCAATATAAAAAACTGTTAGGGGTTTTGTTTATAAAGATTATTTTATATTTTGTACTCGTTATGGATTAATGATTTTTTTCTAAATTTGATTAATATTATTGATCAACTTGTGATTAATTTATAAGTGTCTGTTTTCATAACAAGAGTTTTCACTTGTAAGATCTTTCCATAACATAAAGGGTTAAAGATCTTTTTTATTTATTTTTTTTTTACAGCATGCTAAATAAAAAAACAAATAAATAATTTTAACAATTTATTGTGCACACTGTATTAAATATACTGACTGAATAAACTAAAACATGTTTTCCTACACATTATTAAAATTACTTAAAAGATATAAAATCACAGAAAACCAATGAGACAACTGGCTATTAAAAAAATAAATGAAATATGTGAAACACTTATAATTTCCAGTGTACAGAGATGTTAAACCATTATTAATAGACAGGGTATGTCGCTCTGACATACTGTCAGACTATTTGTCACTTCGTTGAGGGGGATGCTAACTTTGACATTAATTTCCATTTTAATTATAATCCAACAATCTGCTGGAAGATACTTTATGTTGTCAGCTTTATTTGAAAATGGGTGCTTTCAGAGGAATGCTAAAACTTGGTTTAATGAAGTCTGTGAAATAAGTAAAATAACAAAAAACTTTCACAATCTATAATGCTAATTGCTAGCATGTCTTTTTTTAAATTATGTTAAAAATATTTAGCTTAATACCATTGGCTTTTCTATCCTCACATCATTTATATTTACAAAGAGAACATAAGGGTTATTCTGCATCCTTGTCGCCAATAAACTGTGTAAATAATCCTGGACCAGACTCTAGATCCATACATGTTTCTGATGCCTCCCTTTAGCATTACTTCTCTTACAAATTAGAACAGCGGGGCCCTCTAGTGGACGAAGGGAACCCTGACATGAAAAGGCGCTCCCTCTTTACCAATTAATCAGATAGAAGACATTTTAATCCAACAAAGCAGTAATAGAAAACTGATAAGTCAATTGTTTATTTACATTTTTCTCAAGGATTAATTTAATCAGTCTCCTCTGTTTTTGCTTGTTATATTTATTTTCTGATTTATTTTTTTGTTAGTTTTTTGAGGACTCTCATTTCTGACTCCTGCTTCCCTTCCCTCTTTCTACAGCATGTGGAGTTCAGGAAGCAGATGAAAGTGGACACCATCATAGCTGACTGGAAACCTCCAGAGGTAAGAAAAAAACAAACATGCTTTTTCCCTTTTACTTGTCTACTCAGATGTTGCAGCGAGTGCCATCTGCCACCAAAGCCTTCTACTTTATTATGCGAACAAAAAGATTTTGCTCTATTATTGTTGAACAACTTGGTAAATTGAAATTACAAAAAAGAAAAAAAAAATTGAAAAAAAAGCAATCTAGAAATGAAGCTTTAAAAAGAAAATTTCAAACAAAAAAAAATAAACTTTAAGAGCAACTTTCTTGTTTTCTCAGTTTTTTTAAATTAGATATCTCTTTCAAGTTTTTTTTTAAATGTCAGTCTACGAAAACATTTTATTTGCTTGCAACAATAATGAAACAAAATTCCCTCCGTAAGAGTTTCTCCTCCTTTCTGACAGTAGTTTGATAACCATCGCGATTCTTTCTCAAGGTAATTGAGAAGTATGTATCCGGTGGGATGTGCGGCTATGACCGGGAAGGAAGTCCCATCTGGTACGATGTGATCGGTCCTCTGGACCCTAAAGGCCTGCTGCTGTCAGCCACCAAACAGGACTTCATGAAGACAAAGATCAGACACATTGAGATGCTGCAGCGGGAGTGTCGGAGGCAATCTGAGAAGGTCTGGAATGAGTTTTCCTCTGATCTCTTCCTCTGTCCCCTGTCCTGTTTTCCCTTCTTAATAAACCTGGGGTGCTTCCAAAGGGTAAATAAGAAATCAATTTATTTGAAATGTAAATTAATGCTTTCTTTTTTTTAGCTTCCACAAAATTTCCTGTCCAGTTGCTTCTTTATACTCGTCAACAATTCTGTCTTCCTTCTTAACGGCTTGTTTTTTCTCATTTAGCAGTTTCTTTAGAACACTTGTGACCCATGGTTTATTATTTGGGAAGCATTTCACTGTTCTGGCAGGGATTGCGTTATCTGTACAGAAGTTTATGTAGTCAGTCAGACACTTAGTCATTGAATTACGTCCTCTCCATGTGGGTGACAGTTCATCCCAATCTGTAGCCTAAAAAACCTTGCAGGGCTTCTTCAGTTCCCTTTAACCATTTTTTTACAGTTCTTTTTAATGCAGATTGTCTCTTATAAAATAGATTATACTCTGAGCTGATGCCAATGATCCTGTTTTTAATCGAACCAATCTTATTTATAAATAATCCCATAAAAATGGTTACCCCTAAGAGCAGGGGGATGGACGGTTCAGCAGAGCTAAGGCTATGGGTGAGTTTGGCAACTGGATTGAAAAGAAATCTAGGATTATTCCTTTTCTCCTCTATTAATGAGGAAAATTATTTTGCTCTTGCTTTACAAAGGGTCATTTTATACAGTAGTAAACTGTTTTTCCAGACTAGGCATGCACACTCTAGATGCCTAAAAGAATATGCAACAAACACTCCTTAGACAGATGCTGACATTGCCTCTGGCACTAGTCAAAAACTAGTGTAGTATTTAATCTATGAACAGGTATGCATATTTTAAGCCTGGAGGGTGCCCCCCCACCCCTTCCAAGATAAGCCTCTATTTTGTATTTTCATTTTGTCAATTTTTTAGAGCGACATAAAACCGTGAGTAAGGTTCCAGTCTGTGAGAAAACGTCACTAGCTGCTATTATAGCCCAATGCACACTATGTCCACCATGCTCCCTTCCTTCCAGCAGTATGATACAGTGCTCTCCTCCATTTGGTATAATAGCTATCTAAACTTTTATAAGCCTGCAGTGCTTCTCCTGAAAAGTAACACTGTCGATTTAGTAAACAATTGTAAAAGACTTAATAAGTCGTGGATGCCCGACGGATGGCAGTCTCTAATCAGTGAAAACAAGCTAGCAGGCAAATTATAGGGATCCTGGGCTCCTCAGATAGCATCACTTCTTTGTTTTTTGCTCAGTTTTTCCACAAAATTCCTCATTTCTTTTTTTCTTTTGTTTTTTTAATCTACCTGTTCCTTGTTTAATCTCGCTCTGCTCCTCCTGTTTCTGCCTTCCTTCTCTGTTTTCTAATCACATGTATGGAGCTAAATTGGGGCTATAAAGTTTGTTTAAAAGAAAAAAATGTGAAAACTGGAGAATTTTTTGCAAATGAAAGTAAGACAATGTGAAATGAAAAAAACAAATAGTTCAAAACCAATTTTCACATTCAAGTGCATATTTTTTCCCCTCTTGCAGATTTTTTTTCTCTGTACAGAAAATAGGATCCTGACAGATTTGCATGGCGTTTTAAGTCCATGTTGCAGAATTATGAACACAACATTTATTTTAATCCACTACATTGAGGATAAATGCAATATTTCTGGTAGGTTCCTGGCTCAAAAGTTTATTTTGGGTCCTATGAAGCATATTATTTCAGTTTAATCAACATTTCTTTACTTACTCTGCTTGGCGGTTCTACTGCTGTACTTTGAGACAATAGAAAATCTGCAACACGGCCTTGAAATGCTGTGCAAATCTGTCAAGATCATATTTTTTGCTCTGATATATACATTTTGTAATGAAATAGGCTGCCTCTATCTGTGAGTTATGTTTCCAAAATCAATCACATGTACAAAGGACATCGATGATGTTTTAAGGACATTTGCAGTTTCCACTGTATGTGAATGCAACAGCTGAGAATCTGTCAATTATGGTGTTGAGCTGTCAGTCATGATTCCACACCCCCCTCATCTGAGGCTCCGCCTCCCACAATAAAACAGAGCCAAAATTCTGAAGCTGAAAAAAAAAATCTGCAACCTTGAAAAAGGAAAGAAGAAAAAAAAAACTTCAATGTGAAAATAAATTTGGAGCTTTCTTTATCTAGTTTCACAAAATGTTTTTGGTAGCAAAGCTTTTTTATAGTTTTTTTTTCTTTTAAATAAACTTTATGAGCCCAATTTAGCTCACTGCAAAAACAACCTAATTATGAAAAAACCACCAAAAATAAGTGCATTTACCTTTAATTTGAGCAGGTAAGTGAGACACTTTTCCAATGGAAGGTGTATTTTAGAATAAGATAATTAGATATAATGCACTTGAAATAAGAGACTTCAGATGTTTTTTTCTTAATTTAATTGTGAAATATCTTATTCTATTGGCAAAGTGCCCCACTTACTTTTTCCATTTAAGAAAAAAATACACATATTTTAAGCAAAACTGACTTAATCAGATTTACATTTTTTGCAGTTACATCCCTTCTCCATGTCTCTTCCTCTAACATTTCTGGCAATCTCTCTCTCTCTCTCTCTCTCTCTCTCTCTCTCTCTCTCTCTCTCTCAG
>JAUZNJ010033868.1:0-37807 GCA_034780135.1 Jordanella pulchra | reverse complement strand
AGTAACATTTCAGTCAGTGACTTGGACTTTTACTAAAGTCATATTTTGGAGCGGTACCTATACTTTTACTTGACTCTGAGATTTCAGTACTTTATACAACACTGCTCTTAAGCAAATCTGATACGTTCTTGGTTGCTTTTTTTTCCCAATGTTTTTTCACAAAAATTGTTTTTTTTTCTGATTATAGAAACAGACTATTGTCTTTGAAAAACAGTTAAACTATGATTTATGTCTCATGATTACTCAAAATAGCTGTTAAGGGACTAATACCTTTTCTGTTGCTCTAACCAGTGAAGTTTCTATTTCTTTAACATTTTACTTCAGGTTTTATGAGACTAATTTCATTGTTTCTGTTGTCATTATTTAAACTGAACTGGGCCATCATTGAGGATTCCTGTCAAATCAATGCTGAACAGTATGATTTAATCCAACAACAAAACGAATGACACCGTTTTTCATGTAAGCCCACTCGGTGTGTGCCTAAGCAACCCGCCAAGCAAACTGGTCGACAGACACACAGAGGATTCCTCTCTCAGTGTGTAGGAGTTGAAAAGCAACACATTAGCCAGACTGTGGATCCTTGAGGCCAGAAAGAACCCCACACAGTTAAACCTCATGTAGGAGGAACATCAAAAAAAACACTTCCTCTTCTCTCTAGATTCATCTAATGAAACTGTTTGCAGCCTTGCCAGTGTGCCGGCAAAGCAGGCAGGGTTTCATCGCCAAGAGCATCATCAAACTCCTAAACATGTAAGGAGGCTGGCTTAAGGAAAAACAAAAAAAAAACACTTGACCAGAGCCCACTCCTTCTAGGCAGTGTCACTAATCTGTGAGGGGGATCACTGTTCTCATGATTGTGTGAAATTAGTGACATCTTGGTACCACTTTCCAATATGCCTTCCTTCATGGATGCCTAAGAAATTCTGAAAATGTTGTTTAATAAGATGTTGACACCATTTAAACAATTATAAATCTGATGCGTTTGATGGAGAGACCCCAAATTATAAAGAAAAGTTAACTGTAACAGATTAAGATAGAGAGGGTGTGAGGAACAAGGACGAAAAGATCGATGAAAGACATAATAATAACCGCAGAGAGGAAAGAATAAAGACAATCATAGAAAAGGGAAGAATTACATGCAATTTAGAGGAAGAAGCAAGGAGACAAAGAACATCAGAAAGATTCAAAGTGAGGACAACATTGAGCAAGTGGTGCTACTATCTTGTTTCATTTATACATTCCCATTCAGACTTGGAAAATAAAGTTAATTCCTTAATACTTAAGAATCTTCCAGACTGAGTAAGAATTCTGTTTATGGTAAAGTTTTACAGTAATTTCATGGCATAATATTTCCAGAGGAGAAAGAAAAGAGTCAGAGTCAAGAGTCAGCCAGTCAGACTTTTCCTGCGCTGAAAGAAATAAAATTCATTTTCTTTTAATTAATAAAAATGTGTATTTCTGGTTTGAAACTGTGAATTTCACATAACCTTCTTATAAGGAAAAGAAATAAATAACTCAAGCAATTATTTTTTAAGTACATACAGGTATCTACTTTAATTCAAAGGTAATTGTGTGACGTTACCACAATATTTCAAAACAGCACGGTGTTTAAGTTTGACATTTTCAAAGTTTTCAAAAGAAAACCAAATTAGATTCTGATCTCGTGATTCCTTTTCTAAATAAGCAACAGTCTCTTTTCAGGAACTAGCAGTCCCAAATCCAACACAAAGTGTTAAAGTAAAATAAAAATGTGAAAATAAAGCCCTGAATCTTCAGTGAACGTAACTTCATCATCAAAATCTCTTAACAAGTCAGTCATCTGGCCAGTTAATACAATGAAAATAAATAAATAAATAAAAAATACAACTTTCCATCCATTTCCAAGATTTGATTTCATCAATAAGAAAAATGTAAAATTTGCCTTTTTTCAATGTGCGTTGTCTATGAAACTATGAAAGACAGAAATGACAGACATGTATATCCGGACTATAATGGTAAAATAACACAGAATTTGATACATAAACTAGAAATAGAAAGGCAGTTCAACTCTGCATAAAGCATTGCTAAACAGTTATTATTCAAAGTCCAGCACTTAGTGCAACAAAAACATTGAGGCTACAGTTTCTCGTTGAGTCAGTTATTAAAACCGATGTTGCATGTTTTTGGTCCTTGCTCCTTGCTAACAGCCAGAACTATGGAGACCAGGGAGGCAGTTCTGCTGCAGCTTATATGAATTTGAGGTATTTGATGAAAGCCATGTTTTAAACTTGAATATATCTGGCCGCGGTGTTGGCGTAGTGGTTTAGCGCGCCACCATGTACAGAGACCGTTGCTGATTCGAATCCAGGCCATGGATACAGGGAAGAAGTGGAGGAGCTTTATTTTTATTGTTTATTCCCACAGATTCTCTGCATCATGTTTGGGCTTAACTAAAGTTTTAAAACATATATTAAAACTTTGTTTGTTGAAGGTCAAACTGCACTACATCTATGAAATACTTACGCCGCAGTAGTGCGGTCCAACATTCAGAGCAGTCAGTGGAACCCAAACTCTTCCACTGCTTATCCTTCACACGAATAATTGAATCATTTTTTGGGTCATGCTCATGCAGGAGAGCGTTAGCAACTGTGCGTTGATTTACCTGCTGTCTTTTTTTCTGCAGTGTGCCTTGATAACTCATCATATTCCGTCAAGTGCTTGATTTTAAATGTGACTTTGTATTCGTTGTGATGTTGCATTTGGACGTGCAAAAAAAAAGAGGGAGATACGCAGCAGGCGGGGGCCTCTACAGGCTGCGGAGTCAGAGATACAAGGGATCGTTTTGTTTCTGTGAGCATCGATTACATACTTTTTCATGAAAATCGTCCGTTTATGATCAGTGGTCATCGATCGGCACACCACTGGTCACAACTAAACAAATGTAGCTATAGTGATAACTATAGACCAGGGACAAGTTCCAACTGATAAATGGTCTTTTATCTTACAAATCCTCTCAGATCAGGGGATTGAATCCATGGGGCTCTACACTAAATTCAGTAAGCTCATTTTATCAGTGGGTTTTCTCGTCCAGTTATTCAGAACCTTAAAAATTATTCAGAAAACCTATCTGGACCTTCAAACGTAAACTTTAAGAACCACTGTAGTAAAACAATGCGATGTTGAAGAAAGAAAATGCATTTTGGTGATTTTAATTTGCTAAAAACTAAAAAGTTTTTAACCAGTTCTGTGTTTTTAAATCAGAACCAATTTACTTCAGAAACAACCATGTCCTGCAGATCCTTTGTTAGACCTTGGAAGTTATATGAAATTGAAAACAGAAGACATTACAATATTATCTATATTCATATAGTAAAACATCTTTCCAGGGCTGATTGTTATAAAATTTCAAAAATGAACACTAATGTAGATAATACTGGTTTGGTGAGTTTAAAAGAAAAAAAATGTTAGTTTTTATCCGTTTCATAAAAAAAGGTGAAAAACCTTTATCTTCTTTACCAAATGCATCCTAAATTGAATCTGATCAAGAAAGGATTGTACTACTCTAAACTAATTAAGTACGGACTGGGTGCCGTCTACATGCAGATATTGAAATGCTTGTAAACTTCCACCCGTACACATCTAATAAAAGCAAGGACAAAAGAAAAACTATAGCAGACGTGCTGCATCAGCCATCAGGGAATTGCAGTCGGTACCAAGAGTAACAAAGAGATAATAATGATGTATTACTTTGTAACTCTCACAGTAAGGATTGATGGTGATGAGTGATGGCATCTAATGATGATGACAATGATGAAGAAGGCAGTAGATGATGGGTCATAAAAATGACTGATGAAGCGTGCTTCAACTGGGGACTGTACAGCGAAGATACCGCTCTCACTGCGCCTCAAGATAAAGCTTGTTGTCTTTTGCTACAATTTGTAGCACGCAAGCATCAACAGCCATATTTCTATAAAGCAATTAGCATTTTAAAAAACACCCCCCAGGACTGAAAAATAGCCTTAAAGCAGACAGAGAGTCTCACTTGGTTTTTTATTTCTCTTCAACAGCGCTCTGGAGCTGATCCAACAAAACAATAGTTCGTCTATGCGCTGAAAGAGATATTTATTTAGTCTGAAACAGCTTTTGCTAAAGCCCCAATTACAAGTCAGTCGATAACCAAACAGATGATAGTGGCGTCCTTCAATTGCTGTTAAATGAAGTGCCAAATAGAAATGAAGAGTTCAGAGAATGTGGCATCCTCTGCGAAACAGAGCTGCTCAATTAAATCGATTACCGACAAAACAGTGAGGTGCACATTACTCCTGTATTAGCATTAAAAGTGATAAAGGCTGTGCATAAGGTTGATGTCATTAAAATGGAGGCATCTTAGAAATATGACATAAGAAATATCCATTTCTTCTCCATAATGAATTTGTAAGTTAGCAGGAGGCAGAGAAGCGCATCAGTGAAGGAGGAGTTGTCTGGGCAGCTGAGCTAAATGAGCTTTTACTCTCAGACATGGAGACATTCAGGCATAAACACTGACGGCAATTTTAGTTTCAACAGGGCAAACAAGCCTGTGGTTGTGTAGGATGTTTCATGTGAACCAACATCTTAGTACTTTAACTTTTTCAGATTTTGTTTTTTTAATCTCTTAACAAATTTAACTTTAAACGAATTTAAATCAAAATAAAAAGGGTTTAAGGTCTTTCTTCTAGAAAGAGAATAACTTTGAATTTCACATCCCAAAATAATATGTACTACAACCAACTATCTTTAGAAATCGCATCATTACAATAATATAGAGGCTTTAGTTCTGTTCTAAGACTGCAACCAAGGAGGTAATTAAGCCATTTGATTCAGGTGTGTTGGACCAGGAAGATGCTTGTTTCTTTTCTTCCCCTCCCGTAAGTCTTTTGGCACACCCACAGTATATTTATCTCTATTATCTCCTGCATCAGTTAGAGCTGAGGAAGCCTCTTGGATGAGAGGTGACACGTCTTCTAGAAAACTACACGTCCAGTGGCCTAAACTGAACTTTCCAAGCTTGACCACGACCTGGATGACAGAGAACCTTCACAGATATGTAACCAGGAAGATCTACACTCCAGGACTAGAGTCAGGCAACCCTTAGACATTTGTTAAAGAACAAGGATATGGCAAGGCAAGGAGGGAATTAAAAGACACACAGCCAAGAGGCCCGTGGTAACTGGAGGAGCTGCAGAGATATACAGTGGCGCTCGACTTCATCACCTTTATAATTACACACCCATATGTACAATTTTTGTACATGTACACTTTGTAACAGTGCATCACAACAAAACCATTAGCCACATTTCCGCACATTTTTTCCCAATACAATCTAAACCTCATGATCAGACATTCAAAATCTCTGTTTACATGGACATTAAATAAAATGATCTGATACATCTGTATATATGTACCAAGTGTTCAATCAAATTAAATCATTTAAGCGTGCAGGGAACAGGAAACAAAGTAGTACAAGAAGAAACTGCCTGTTTTGTAAAATAAATCTGTACTTATCTGATAATCCTAAACTTAAGCTTTTCTCTGTGCGTGCGAAACACATTTGTTCTCATGTCTGTTGATGTTGTTGTTCTGTTATCTACCTTCATTGCATCTTGGTATTCATACTTTTGTTTTTGGTGCTCATTTTAGTTGAGGGCTCAGCAGTACCTTATGCTAGCACTCCTTGACTACAGCAGTAAAGGGAAGGATGGTGTGTTCATCCGTACATTACATTTAGTTCCACCTCCAGGAGGCGGTGGATCAAGGTTAGGAGAAAAGAGAAAAACATAATGCCGACATTGCAGACCTTCAATCCAATTATTTGTGTCCATGTACATGAAGCTAATGAGTATTTAGTAAAGAATCATCCATTTTTTTTTGCGAGGCACTGACCATGATGTGTAGTTTTCAATAACAATGAGGATCTTAAATAAATATTCCAGAAATCATCACTATATACTGTGAAATTATTTACAACATATTCAATAAAAATATTTTTAAAATCCAAATGCCATTTAGTACAAAATTAAAACAAGACATGCAGCTCGAAAATATCAGGCACCAGGTTAAAAACTTTTTAGATGTGATGTTTAAACCGACTTCAGATGAATCCTCTTACCTTCCTCTGATACAGTTCCTCTGGGGTGGTGGACCTCAAGCTGACCAGGCGGTAGTTCTTAATAACCGTTCGGGGGCGCTTGCGTGGCGGTGCAAATCGTTCCATCTCTGTCACGTAATACAAGCCCTGCTTGACGTATCCAAAGTAGCGGGCCTTCGCCGAGGACTCTTCGTCTGAATCGGAGTCTGCGCCATCATCTCCTTCCTCATCCTCGCCTTTTGCTTCACTGCTGAGATTGCTGTCAAAGCGCAGACGCTTCTGAGCGAGTCTCACTTCACACTGATTAATATGAAATAAAGATAAAAAGTTAACAGGCTGGATGTAGAGAAAATAAAACAATCCAACATGTAAGGCAGCCTTTAAAACAAAGGTTAAGGAATCAGGGATGTTCTGACAACTGTATCATTACAAAAACAATGTCAACATTGTAGCTTTGAGTGTTGAATGATATTGATATTGACCCCAAGACAAGAACCCTTGTCCCCGCATATCCTTTTATTATAGTTGGAAATTTTCCTCTATATAGTTTAAAAAATGAAGAGGGAAAGCAGTACTAACTTTTAGTGTGTTTTCCAACATGGGAGCTTGAGAGATGAGAACAAAATCCAAGTCATGCTGGTAGAAATGATTTATTTTACTGCAATGCTTTATAGGTGAAAAGCTAAAATGCGTCTTTTCCTCTTTATATTATTATTGATAAAATATATGACTTAAAAGGAATCCAAAAATACATTTACCTTCTACATATTTTTTGCATAATGACTTTCTGATGAGGCATAAGAAAATTCTTTGCCCGTATTAAATGACAAATAATAAATGACACAAGGACTACAGTACATTTTAATGTGCCGATGTTGTTGGTAAATAAGCTCAATTTAACACATCCTTGTCTATTAACAGGCTGTCGAAACATCAAACAGCAGAAAGGTCAAACTGCAAAGTGACATTAAAGTACTTTTTTCCACTTGTTTTAAACTGATTTTTTTTTTTTTGGTTACTTTAGGAGCAAAATGTTTGCATTATCACTACAGCTTGAAATTATTCCACATTTTTTGGAGAAATACACACAATGAATAAGCAAACTTTAAATGATGGTCATTGTTTATACAGTAGGAGCATAGATGTGGCTCTAAATAAGAACTATTGAAAATAAAGATCTACACTTTCCACCTCCTACTGAGCTCTATGATAACTTAAAACCATCTGCAAGATCAGACAACAAACCTGTCGAAAGCTTGGTGGTTTAATTAAATGCTAAACTTTATAATTAAGTTATATTTCCCTTAATCTTTATTAATCAAAAGAGGGATACTTGATTAAGGCTCTTGTGACCTGATGAGTTGCTTTATTGTGATTAGTGCATATTGAGACTGAAGAAGCATTTTAATGACACACAAAAACCTTAATTCCAAAATATTTCGGACATTATGTACAATTTTAGAAAAAACTTAGAGCAGATCTCACAACAGTGTTGTAAGTTTTTACATTTAAAACTGATTTAACATCTTAAATGTAAAAAAAGCAAACATTGCAACTTTGAAAAAGGAAAACTGTGATTTTCATGAACATGATGGCAAAAGCAGCTTTAAAATAAGATGGTACAGGGCTGTTTATCTCAGTAAATGCTTCTTTATCTAGTCTGTAAACATCCAGAGACTGGGCAGACCTGTAGGACTTTTTTTTGTATTCAAATCTTGTCCAGCTGTTGACTGATGTAGGATTATAGCAGATCAACAGTCCTTGCCTTTTTGACAGACTTTTCAATTCATGATACATCAAATGTTTTCAGTTGTTCAGAAGTCTGGACTGCAGAAAGGCCAGTTCAACACCTAGACTCTTGTAGTGGATGCAGAAAAGGATTTAGCAAACATATCCCAAGCCTTTCCTTCTTAAAAGGTCTTCTGAGTGTATTTCAAAGACTAAAGGTTAAATCAGCTGGATTCATTAAAAACAGATTTGTTTCAAGCATTCACTGCTTTTCATTTTGGTCAATTTGCCTCACAAATATTTGTCCCAGCTTAATGTGTTTTCTAGAAACAACCCAATATATTTTTTCCTAAATAACAATGTATGCAATGTTGTCAAGTGGCTGTTAGACCTAAGGTCACAAAAAAATAATAATAATTGTCTGAAAATGAGAGAACATTCTGCTTGTGAAGTGTGTAGCTGTAGGTGGGACGTCTCACCAATTTAGAAACATCCCACCCAGGACCATGTACCTGCTACCTATTCTGACTGGGTCTTTATAAACAATAAACTTAAGTAACTGAGAGGTTGGGCAGCTGTTCACCTACATTGTTGATGGTTTTATCATAGAGGGACATGCCTGCTCTCAGTTACTGTGCTAGGCAGCCAAAGGATAAACTTGTAACCTGTAACCAATCCTGTAACCAATTACCATATTAAGTTAGTAAATGTTAAATCCAGCTTTTTTTTATAAACAAATTACTTACTTTAAGTGTGTTTTGTTGCCCCTTTTAAACTTAAACTTTGTTTTTTTTTTTTTTACTTACTACTTTTTACTGTTTTCTTCAGAAAATGATCAAATCTGGTCACTCTGTTAAATTCTAAACAGAAGATGGTTATTGAGACTTGCATTTATTTTATTTTATTTTCTTTTTTCAATTTCCTCTTAAATAACATCCCAACTGGGGTTCTATATTAGGAAAGGTGAAGAACTGCTTCATGATACAAGCTTTAAAGTCCTAAAAGAAGGAAAGCTTTAATCTACATCTTCCAATAATAGATGCTATCCTGAGACCCACAATCTGTGCACATCCCTCAAAGTGACATTTACCTCCAGGCTTAGGAAGCCCCCATCATGCGCAGCAGTGACTCTTGGCGAGGGCTCAAACCATTCGCAGGATTTCCCCAGAAGGTTGCGTAACGTCCTGACAGATGAGACGGTGACCGACCCAGAGCAACGAGCCAAAATCAACACGTTGTCACTCCACCAGCTCACGTCCACCAGTGGGTAGTACTGCTCCTTATCTGAGATAAGTGCAATTGCAAACCAAAGGTCAGAAGATGAAGATCTTTTTTTGTATTCTCTCTGAACACAGTTGTACACTTTATAGCCTTTAAGTCCCCTTATCCAGAGAGTAAGTTTTTAGGAACTTGTCTGCTTCCCATCCAGACTTATTTACATGCAGAGCCAAGAGACATTACTTGTCATAATGACATCGGCATGGATTACTGCTCACACAAGATGTAATAGCTGTCACCACAACTAGCCTTAAACTGTCAAAATAAGATTATAAGCAAACACACAAGCTGAGAAACACACACATCAAATGGCCTGTTTACTGAAGGAGGAGAATTTTAGCAAGCCCTGCCGTACGCCATGAGCTTTGTGTTTGTGAAAACTGTAATTCAATAAATCAACCTTGTCAAAGATCATTAAGTTGTGTCTAATATGGGCTGCCATGTCAGCAACAAAGTACTTTCTTTTTACAGCTCCAGGCCAAAATACCTTTTATTTTCTTCCTCCTCTCCAGTGATGTCTTCCACTCTGGGTTGATCTCCTCAAATCCTGGCTGCAGGGCGGACCGGAAAGATGGAGGCACCAAAGCAGGGAGGGGAAAGAAGAAAGCGTGGAAAAGGAGATGGGGGAAGAAATTAATCTGCAAACCCTGTTTACAGTTGCAGCACATATGAGCTCCACCAGTGGCGGAGCTGAACATAAGCACACGCTGCATTAATCAGCAAAACATTTGGGTGAATTTAAGCCCCTCCATAAGCCACCTCACATTATGTGGGATGGAAGCAAACACTCAAAATCCTTCTCCCCACACTGAACAACCTTGTCCGAAAGAAGATTACATTAGTACTGTCCGTAAAGTACAGAATGTACTAAAGATTTTTTTAAAACAAAACCAGAATGCACATTTAAAGTGTAAATAAGAGCAGCTGAGATCTGTACCTGCTGGTCTTGGATCCATGTGGCCCTTTGTTTTAGAGAGGGAACATCCCAGATTGACAAACGCCCAGAGAAGTGGATTACAGCCAGGAGTGTCCCATCAGGGCTCAGACTCATGCGAAATACACCATCCTGCACAGTAAGAATGGCAACACATCCTACTTACAAAGTATAGATTAGAATTTTATTTTACAGTGAAGTATTCAGCATAAAGAGGACCGACGTACCTTTTCATCTCCTTGTCTTGAACAGAATCTTAGGCTGGGGATCCTGAAGAAACCTCTTCTCTGGTTCTAGATCAAAGACGCACAGAGTGATATGTTTACTGTACCAAACGACTAAATTGGTTCAAAGAAAATTGGGTGTTACAGACGTCTCACCGAACCAATATTGTACTCGTAGCTGGTGACCTGTTTATAGTGAGGTGAGCCAGAGAGCGCCCTCCAGGCTGTGATGCCGCTGCAGGAGGCCTTGGATGCACCATTATCCCCCGATTCACAGCCTCCTACCAGCAGCAATCTAAACACAAACACATACATTCACGGTGACCATCTTGATGATTGGGCCTTTAACCTTGTCAGCCTCTAAACCCAACAAAAACCAGAGCGATTTCCAACCCATGAACTTCAAATTAGATGCTTATCAGATTAACTATCATTCATCAGAGTAAAGCTCTGGTCTGAAATAACTCGTTAAACTCAGTAAATACAAAAATAACAGACATTTATTAGTGGTTCCATTCATTTACACGGTGATTGACAATGAAATTTCAAGACTGCCCCCTGGTGTAGACAAACAGAACACTAAATGTAACCACAATTATTTTGCCAGCTGTTAACAACCTAATGTGCATCAATACGATTGCTCTTGCTGCATTTTTTATAGCATTTTTTTGAAAGTTATCAACCCATTAATAGTATTTATTAAGAAAGGATGTTTCATACATAACAAAAGGAACATTTTACAGGAGGCAAAAAACAAGAGAAAATCTAAACAAAACAAACAAAAAAAAAAAACTAATCCAAAAAAATCTAATCAAATTAAACAGTTTATGAAAGGAAAAGAACCTGGAACATATAGAGATTATCCTCTAAAAAATTAAAAAAGCTGGAAGCTTAGATGGAAATTTCTAAGCAGCAAATCCCAAATTATGATTAGAATGATAAAACAAAGATAAAACTATAAACATCATAGATAAATAAAATACAGCTTTATACATTTAACCTAAAGAAATAAAAATAAACAGGTAGCAAAATGTCAAAAACATAATAATCTAAAGTAATTTTCAAGCCAAGCAAAAAGTTCATCACTTCCCTCAACCTGCCACAGATCTTCAGCATTCCTAAAGCACATCTGCACATACAAATATATTTTAATAATATTTTTTTCAGTTCATTTAAAGTCTTTTTTCTTATAACTCATCCCCTATCCTCTCTTCTTTCCTTGTCTACTTTCTATTCTTTCTGATGCTGACCCAGTTTTTTTCCACATAGTGATCATTAAAGTTTCATCTCA
This sequence comes from Jordanella pulchra, assembly GCA_034780135.1. Classification (NCBI taxonomy): domain Eukaryota; kingdom Metazoa; phylum Chordata; class Actinopteri; order Cyprinodontiformes; family Cyprinodontidae; genus Jordanella; species Jordanella pulchra. Next base: position 26,246 of record JAUZNJ010033868.1, on the reverse strand, counting down.
TCTATCAATTGGCAAACATTTGACAGTAGCTGCCAAAATCCATTATGGTTTCACACCAGGTTTCACAGGCCAAGCACATTTGCTGTGTACAGCCTACGGACCCTGGGGGAAAACCTAAGGTCACAAATATCAGGCCGATATAATTAACCACAACCTCTGAACGGGCAGAGGAGAGTTTGAAGCCGCCACCGTGAATTCCTGCAGGTATTTTATTACAGAGATGGGCTCATTCATTCTTAAGTACGTTGGCCCAATTTGACTCAACAATTTCATCTTCCTGAGCAAGAAAATCGCGATGAAAAACCTTTCTTTTGCAGCTTGCACCAGAATCTATTGAAGTTCTTTTCCTAAGTGTGATGCATCTCAAATTAACTTGGAAAGAGAGTTTTATTCCAATACAGAGAAAAAAATAAGTGGGAAACAAAGTTCCTCTTCTGCATGTAGGGAGGTTGTGACAGAAAAGGTGACTGGTCTGAAGCTTAGCATGTCAGCAGTTGGGTTATTAATTAATGGTGGTCTTCAGCTCAATGTTATACAACATGTCATAAAAGTATTCAGTCCACTTGAAGCATTTCCCAATTTATCATGATGCAGCAACGTATCTCAACACGTTTTAGAAGGATTGTATATAAGAGACTAACACAAGGTGGTGGATCCATGTGAAGTGAAAGTGAGAGGACTTGTGGTTTGTTTTTCTACTAATAGAAATCTTTAGTAGAAAAAATCTTTAGATCTATTGTCCTTGTAATTGGTTTGGGAATTGTGAGTTGTTGTTTTTTTTTTTTTATAATGTCCTATACAAGAAAATCCCAGCTTCATCTTTATGAAAATCTTCATGTGTTTTCCTTATTTTAAAAGCTCAAATTAACTGTTAATCATTTGAAAATCCAAGAAACTTGCTATGGCAGATATTCAAAAAATAAGCTGTGTTTTATTACAGGTTCATGTAATATTTATTAGTCTAAACAACTTTTATTTGGCCTGACTCAGGGAAAATGGTTCTTTGGATTTTAAAGGTTACAGACCCCTGATCTAAGACTTAAAGATCTAAGGTGAGAGAAAGGACACATCCCAGGCATCCTGGACACACACCAGAGCTCTTCAACTTGAGGGTCGTGGATTGTGGAGACACAGACTAGCCTTGTAAACTAGTCGGCACAAACAAAGTTTAAGGAGACCCCAAGGTAATCTCAATAATCAACAAAATTAACCCATGTCCTGAGTGTTCAGGTTGTTACTGTCTTTATTTTATGCTCTTATTTTAATATATAAACTGGGCAAATATACTCATATTGTTCCTTTTATCTCTGGTTGCATCGCCTCTAAAGTTTACATATTTATATACATATTTATTTACACTGTCAACCCCAGAAACCAAGTTCATACTATCGGCCGATAAAGTTGATTTTCAATCTTCTCTATTTTGATTGAGTTGGACACTTAATGGGCTGAATACTTCTGCAAAAGTAGAGTGGAAGCTAGATTAAACAGGAGTAGCAGGATGGGGTTAAGTCATACTACTAAATAGAAAGAAGATGGTTTAGATCCACCAACGACAGCACATTCATTTTAGATTAGAACAAAATGGAACTACATCCATTTGACAAACACTTTAAGGTAAAACAAAGATTCACAAAATGCAGTCTGCTATGCAATTACATCTAATGTAGTTCCATCAAAGTAATGAAGTTAAAACATATTTAGCTGCAAATTGGACGATGCCTGTAGATCTCAAATGACGAAACAGCTGGAAATCACTCACAAAGTTTCAGCTGCATATATTTAAGTGTTTTGTGGCGACACGTTTCGGGATGAGAACTGATTCAAAGGATTTGTAAGGATGTCTGAATATAAATGTAGGAAAAACACTCTTGATCAAACACTGCACTAATAGGAGAAGTCTTGGACGGTGGAGTCCTCAAGAGAAAATAAATTCTCCCAGGGTGTCAAAGGGAAGGCAGCAGATATTAATTAGGCTGCTGCTGATGGATTAAAAGCTTAATGCTTGCAAATATCTTCATATTTTTAAAAGCACTACATTTCATTTATATTCAACAGGCTTTACAGCCTCATCTGAATGTTTGTAATTTGTTAACGTACCGGTGACCTGGGTGGTAAACAGCTGAGGTGATGCCATGGGAGTGGTGGGCAGAGAAAGTAAAGGTGTGGTTCTCCTGGAAGTTCTGATTGGTTCCCACACTGAAAGAGAGCAAAACATAAAATCATGTGAACCTAATCCTCAACTTCAATAAAATGTAAAAATAATAAACAAATCATGATAATATTGCCCGTTACGGTGCTGAGAGGCAGATTTTGGCTGCTTTAGGTACGATGACAAGCAGTTTCTCACCCCGCTGCAATTGAAATGAGACATGGTAATCTATATCTAATTAGGAGCGAAAATTTAAATGAAAGTGCTACACATGGTGCAATTTGTGCAGGGATATCTTGCTGGGGAAAACTGTTCTTTGCTTTGTAAATGTTGAGAAGAGAAAAGGATTTGTAAAGAACAGAAGAACAAAGGAAGTAGCTGCAGGATATTCATGACTGACAATTTAGCTTCTTCCAAACAAAGAGGCGCCTCACCTATAATTCTGAAAATCTAATTTAAGGTATTTAGCGAAAACAACAGGATGCAGTCACACAAGGAAGAGTGAACGTGAGCGTCATGCTGAAAGGGGAAGCTTCAAAAACACCTTCAGAGGAAATCTAGGAAAAATGTCTCCCTCATCTTAATTACCTACTTGCACATAAATGCTGCTACCTCAAAGGCGGTTTCTCTGGCTGTAATAGGAGGATAAATCAGCATTTCCCTCACTTCCTGGCAGGCATCAATACTGACAGATTTGAGAGAAGCTGGAAGAGGGCTGGGCATCGTCTGATCAGGATTCAGCACACACAGCTCAGTTTTACCTTGTGTTTGGGAGTGTCACAGCTCTAAGGCATTGTGTGACCACAGCAGTGAAAAAGGGAAAAGAAAAGTCTGAGTAAAAAGAAGAAAATTGCTAATGCTAAATCTAACAGGGAGGAAAAATGGATAGGAAAAAAAATGTATAAATTCCACATTCTCAAAATGTCTCGAAAGAGACCCATCAATGGCTCCGGATTTGCCTTTCAAACACAGCTAAACAAAAAGCAAAAGAAAAACACTGTGCCATAGTTGGCTTCAGGTCAGCAGTGTGGTAAAGGGTTTTATTATAGTTTTTTGCAGGAATATGTAGCAACTTTGATGAGTAGAGCCAATAATATCAAAAAAATTGGACTGGATTTTTCTAGATTCTATAAATCATCATTCATCTAATAGCTACATTTAGAAGGTTTCCCAGGGTATATGGTACGCATACTAATGCAGGTTTCCAGATATATTCTGATAACAGTTTTACATGTAGCCTATTCGCTAGCTTCGTATAAAACTTCAACATGCAAGACCCCTTATATCTAGGACCGAAATATCAAATTTAAAAACTAAGAAAGTTTCTTCAAACCAATTAATTATACAAGTCATTACTATTGCCCACTATTATTCCTCTACATTCATAGCATCGTGTTTTTATTATTAATGGCTCTGTTATGCACTGTGAGGTATTGAAGAGTTTTGTTTTTATCTTTTTTTTTTGTATATGCCTTTAAAACTTTGCATAAACATTGTCTATGTTCTGAAGCAACCAAAAGACCATTTATGGAAAAATGACCCAAATTATCTTTTGATAACACAAAATAGACCTAATTTGGAAGTAACTTTACCTTGATTTTTCTGAAAATGTTTTGACACCTGTAGAGGAAGAGGATGGGCCTCCATGCTGTAATAAATCATCAGCACTCCAACAACAGAACTGACAGAGTCCTGACAAGTATGGAAAAAATCTTCACAAAAACTGAGCGAAAGTCTGTTTGCCTGCGACTTAAGTTTGTTTTCTGGTTGCTGTGAGCTGGATGACTGAGAATGTACACAGGCATATCTTTTTCTATAAATGTTAAAGTGGACCATTGGTACTCCTCAACATTTCACTAGAGTATTCTAGGTTCATTCAAGTAAAACCATCAAAAAGACAATTAAACTATGACTATCAGACGTTATCAAATGTTAGAAACAATACAGCATTTCTTTTTAACAAGAACAGTGCAAGTAATTGCAATATAATCACAATTTAGACAAATCCATTTTTCGAATTGCAGAGTAATTTGATTTTAGTCACATTACATAACAAGACTGTATTTCTCCCTCCAGCCCTTTAGGTGGCACTAATAAACTTGAGGAGGGTTTGCTGCCACACAGAAGGAAAGAGACATTTGCAGCTAGCATGTGAATCCATGTATGATAGCAGAAATAAGAGCTTTTTCATATCAAGATTATAGTCAAGTTCTGCAACAATTGAGGTTAGTGCAAAGGAAAGTCACAATAAATATCAAAAATAGCAATATTTGTTGAAAATAATCCCAATTATGTATTTTGGCAAAATCGTTCAGCCCTATTTTCAACAACGTTGTGCTTCTAAATTATAAGGAAACATCTGTGCCTCTCACCTCACAAGGTAGCTTTTGAGCCCACCACTGTATGTGATCACAAGAAGTTCTGCAGACCACTGAGCGCTAGCTGTGTACTCCAAGAAGATGAGTCCCGCAACTGCACAGCTGAAATCTCCGGGAAAACTCACCACCTGGATCAGGAATCAGGAAGTCAACAGGGTAGTGTAAAATAGCTGGTTCATCTCTCATAAGATTATTAAAAAGTAAAAACATGTAATTATTATTTAGTTTACCTACAAGAGCGTTTTTTTACTAAAGAGGTGTGACATACATGAAATAAATCTAAAACACAAAGCCTGAAGAAGAAAAAAGCAGTGATGAGAAAAGCGAGTCGTGCAAACAGAAGATAAGCGGCAGGCAAAGTTAGACAGAGAACCAGGGAGATAGAGGAGGGAGAACAGACGTGCATATTTAATCTTTTTTCTTTTTTTGCACATGCATACTTTCTGTCAAAATGACTTCTTTATCACCCTCCCACCCAGAAATAGCAGTAAGTCAGTGGTGTGCGCACTTAACAGTGACAAACAAGAAGAAGAGCTGAAGGGAGCTGATGTAAATGTGTGAGTGAGCGTGCTCGCTGTCGGCGCACAACAAAGCAGAATTTCACTAAAGGATCAGAGTCTTTCAAAGGTAAGTGTGACTGGGGAGAAGGACGAGTGTCTGCACGCACCGTCTGCCAGAGCCAATAGCGGAGTGGAGGGAATGACCGACAGAAAAGTAGGAATAATAATGCAGTGCACAGAGAGGACATCAAATGAGCCAGGGATGGAAGATGGACTTGATGTGAGCATGGGGAGAGGTACTGACTGAGACATGCATGGACGAAAGTAATATAACAGCAGAGACATGAGGGGGAGCCTGAGAGAGTAGGTTAAAAAAACTGAAGATGGAAGATGATGAAGATGGGGTTAAAAGAAGGAAAGGGACACTATGAGCAGAGAAGAAGAAGCAGCAGACAATGAACTAAGAAGCCAACATGACAGACGAAAGAGGCACAGATTGTCTGACAAGCAGACATGAGCTTCAAGATGTGACAGCAAGCTCAAACCGTTTCACAGAGCAGCAGTAAAGTCTCGCCAGACTCGTCTCAGGAGGTTTACGGATGTCTGTATCCTCATAACCATCTCAATGTACAGTTACAAATAAAGCAGCACTGATTGCAGTTTTGGCTAAATTGTGATTTTTTATTTTTAGAAGTACTGATCAGCAGATTTTGGTCCATATGTTTGCAAAAAAAAACCATCGCACCATATCTTTCATCACTATTTCTGATTGAAAAGGAAAAAAATGAGTTAATAAGAAATGCATCAATCAGACTTTTCTAGGCCAACACTGGTTTGTGATTTTCTTGGAGGTCTATGCTGCATATCTCAACTTTTTTTTTACCATATAACAGAAAAAAATCAGTGCATTGTATTTTTCACAGGTATTGTTTAGGAATCTGAATAGAAAATTTAAGAATTAAAAGATTAGATACATCTCTGCATCACAGCAAATCGCCAGGAAAAAGGAGACTTGTCCTATTTTTATAAATACTGGTTTGAGTAATACTGAAAATTTGAATTATTATGAGCAAAGTTAATGTGTGCTTAAAATTAAAAAAGAAAAATCTTATGAAAAGAGCTTTTTTTCGGTATTTATCTCAGGTGGACATAAGATCACCATTACTCAGGATTCAGAAGGAGATTTTCACCTGTTCCAGACAGACACCTAGTTTAATGGGCTCCTGTCTGTTATAGTAACAGCGAAAAACATGATAAGACAGAAAGAGCTGTCTGGTGTGCGCATGAAAACGATTGCAGCACTTCAGTCACATAAAGGATTCAAAGAGGTTTCAAAGGAATAACAAATCAGCTGCTGCACTACACAGGAAATATTCCACAAGTGGAGAACATTCAAAAACAATTGCAAACATAGCCAGGTATTAGAGGATCTATAGCAGGCTCTTGCTACTGTCGATATAAAACAACATGCCTGTGCTGCATATATAGAATACATATTTGCTTTCTTAAAAAATACCTAACAGCCAGACTAAAGTTTACTGGAGAAAATGTACACAAAGAGTAGGACTTAAGGAATATTGTTCTTTGGAAGGAGTGTAAAATATTTGAACACCAGAACAGAGAACATGTTTGGCATCAACCAACATTAAAAAAGAAGGACCTTATACCAACTGTGAAACAATGATGTCATGATATGGGGCCACTTTGCTGCGCTGGCGGGCAGCTCACAATCGACTGATTCTACTGTGGACGTATCAGAGGGTGTTTAAGGAACATGTGAGACCAAAGCTCCATATAACCTGACAATGATGGACTGGCTGTCAATTAAGAAGGGGAAACTCTGGGCTCCGAGCTTTATTTCCTCACTAAACTGCAAAAATAATATAAAAGTTATTTTTAAATGCTTAAAACTAGAAAAGCACTCAGAGAGCCCAGACCTCCGCCGAGCAGCACATTCCCCCGACATATCGCGACCTCCATCTTCACACCGAACACACATCATCACCAAAATGTAATCATTTGTCAACGGTTTTAATACACCTCTTCTGTGAAAATTTGAGTAGAATCCGCGCCACACTTTTCAAGTTATTTTGAAAACAAACACACAAACAAACTAACTAACACCGATTGCAGATGAAAACATAGCCTCCTTGGCGGAGTGTATTTACCTTTAAATTGACTAGGTAAATAAGATGATTTACCAATGGAATGAGTATTTTTCCCCGTAAACTAAGACAATTCGATATTATGCATTAGAAATATGAGACTGCAGGTTTTTTCTTATTCTAAACTGCCTTATTCCATTGGGAAAGTGTCTCAGTTTCCTGCTAAATTCAAGAATAAATGCACTTATTTTAAGAAAAACTGAATTTGTTAGATTTCAGTTTTTTACAGTGTGAGGTGATGCCTGAAACACCCATAAAAGAAACCATTTAAACGACAGAGCGATGTCAGGGATTTGTTTACGACTAAATGCGTAATTCACATAATTTATTTTAACCAAAGCGAAGGTTTTTTTTACCTATATTTCTACTTCTTGAATAATAGGCAAAACTAGTCCATTTGTTTAGGTTTATGAGTTAAGATTAATTATATTTTGTCAGGCATAAAAATCAGATTAATGTGTGTTCTTGAACCGAAAGAACAAAGAGAAAATGGATCAAAGTATAAATGCTGCTTATTGATGTGTTTATAGGCCAAACATTTTAGACAATTCATCTTTTCTTAGAAATAGCTCTAAGAAAGTAAGGATCAACATGATTACCGGAGGGATGACAAAGAGTTCACTTCCAATGAGGTCAAAAAGGCGAACGGTGCCTGTGCTGTCTGCATAGGCCAACAGAGTGCAGTCGTAGCTCCATGCCACCTTTCGCCACTGAGGGTTGGGGTCCTTTGGCACTGTGAAAGAAGGGGAATGATTAATCCCAAAACAGAAAAAGATACTTTTGTAAATTATGTATTCAAAGATGCCAATGATGAATACAGATGAGAAAGGATATGATCAATCTTTGCTCCAATGATTCAGACCAATTTATAGGCAATAAACATCAAGAACAACATCTCAGTGATTTTGTCTTAAAGCCTAAAGTAAGAAGAAATAAAGGGGAAAGAGAGTCGAGGAGGGAAAAAAGGTGGGAGGGGAACAGGGATCATAAATTCAGCTTTTACTGAAGAGTGGGCCCGTTTTAGGAATGTGCTGGCTCAGCAGAGCTGTGAGGGTAACCATATCGCAATGATAAAGCACAGCCGTGCCTGCTGGCATGTGCTCAAGGCTTCGCTGTCATCCTTCCTTCTGACAGCAGGACTGGGTTGGGCTGGCAGGCCCCTGGTACTGGGCCTGTTTTGAATGCTTAATTATTTTACCATGAATTAAACTGCAAAAAAAGAAAAAAATGTGTGTGGAGGTAAATTTGTGTGAGCCCTGCACAGAATCAACAGAAACCAAGCAGGTCGTTTTAATTCTTTGAACATTTACTGATTGCCGGTGGCTCTTTTTGTTTTTCATTCATTAGTGATGTAGTTCAGGCATTGTATCCAAGCAATATTGCTTTGAAAAGGCAAGTTACAATTTTTATGGATAATCTCCCATGACAGAGCTTCTGGCATTGGTTGGACTGAGTTTCTTGGTCGTGTAATGCTACTGCAACCCCTGGTGGGCAATAGTGCTAACGAAGGGGGGGGGGGGGGGGGGCTTCATATTGTATGCCTGGAATTTGTAATGAAGAACAAAGGCAAGAAGTGGGAGGTGAGCCAGATAAAGAGAAGTAGGGAGAGGCTGGGGACGAGACAATGAATCAAACACAAAGATTAAAAAAAGAAAAAAACATAATGATGGCTCCCATTCTAAGGCCAACCTATAAGGAGCACATTAGAAGGCAGACAGCTTATCAGAGTTCAGATAGGAGGAAGCTGTAGACACAAAGATCTGTCCTTCTCTTGTTCTTTTTCATCTTTCAATTTAAATTCCTTTTTCATGACTTCCCTCAACAACTTGCGATCTCATCTCCCATTATGAATTGCAAGGAGTATGTTGTGGGCTCCATTTCCACATAGATGGCTTTTAGGGGGGCTGGAAAATTAGATGTTACTGTGCCTTACACTTTTTTCTCCTCCCTTTCAGCAATAGTGGAGGCGGAAGAATTACACCCAATGACCCAATAGAAGCCTTCTATCTAAAGCCTTGCAGATGCATTTATCAGAGCTCAACGCTTATGAATTATGCACAGGGGTTTTGAGACAACTCTACTGTAACATATGCAGACAGGAGAGGAAGCGTGGGGGAGGGGGGATACATAGGTGGATGCGATGAGAGGACCCAAGAACATATGCATGCTCACACACTCTCATGCTTATCTATTAGGAGAAAATGGCATTAAAGGCAGAATCAGAGAGAAATCCATTACAACAAATCTCTGTGAAATGAAATGAAGTATGAGAAAAATGAAAGAGAGAAGAAGTGGAGAGGAAAGAAAAAGAGAGGAGGAAGGCTAGGGTTTACACACACGGCCAGGGGCTGCTGTTATTGACACTATGAACTATTAGCAACAACGGATCAAAATGAGGCTAGCCAGAGCAGAACGAATATTGGACACAGTTTACACTAAGTCTGATTTACATAGGTTCAAATAAGCTGGGTAGAAAAAGTCTTTCCCTCCCCCTCTAGTGATTTGACAATCGGGTAAATGTGACTGCAATTTATGTACAAAAACAGATGAGTGCAGCTTTAAGAGGTGAGTCAAAATCAAAACGGGAACAAGAGTTCCTTTGTTAAAGACAGTGTGAAAAAAGCTACACTGTAAATGTGTGTTTTCTGTTTTTTATACCACAGAAATACGTTTTATTAACATACCATCCAAATTTAAATGATTAAAAACACAATTAAGCAAGCAAATCAACAATAAAAACCAACGCTTTCCTATTCCCTTGAGACGCTTTTTTGTCGGGGGGGGGGGTCTTCTAGGGCCGCTGAAACCCACTCACTATTCTATTTTACTACAATAAAAAAAAAAATTACATGCAACTCATGTTGAATGGGAAAACAGGGAAGAGACTCTCTGCTTTTTGACTGCAAACAAAGGCTGCAGCTGCTGCATCCGAGTCCCTAGCTGTGTCTGAACATCCACCCTAACCCTTATTTCAAGCACTATATAGGGGTTACACCGTTTTATTCGAGCGTCTGAATGTCTAGTGGATTAAAAAGTAGTGGACTCAAAATTTCCAAAGTGCATCTTGAAAAGTAGTGACTATCCATGGTTACTAGATGAGCAGATTTATCCCAGAATACTTTGCAAGAGCTCTACTCGCAAAGCATCAAGGGATTTGTTTTTGGGTCAAGTGAGAACAAAGATGGCGCAGGCACCATGCGGGGAGTGTAAAGTAGTGGTCCTCTGTCTGAACTGTTAGGTTAACTGAGTTGTCAATAAAGTCCACTATATAGTCCCCTCTCTGTACACTGATTGAGGTGTTAGTGGATGTTCGGACACAGCCCCTGTGTTTTGGAGTAATGAGGGGCTCTCCCACTAACTGCTCGCTGAAGGCGGTAAACTCGGAGCAATCAGTGCTCTAGTGTTGTCACCAAAACCGACAGCAAGACAAGATAGCATCAAATTTGGTGGCATAAATGCAAAGGCAGCCTCACTATTTGTTTTTATACTGCAGGGCCAGCAGGGGGCAGGCCTATGCTAAGGGTAGCTGTATGACAACCGCACTTTTAGACACCCGAACAATCCTGAAACAAAGCAATGTTGTAACTCAAATTAATTCTTGTTCCACAAAGCAATTGTAAAAGGTTGAAAGAACTTTTTAACTGTGCAGAACAATACATTTATGACATTTATAATGTGTTTAGAAGAAAATTAGGGAATTTTCTTCACATGTTCTTTAATGTTTTTTTTTTGTTTTCTTTTTTTTTGGGGGGGGGTTGTTTTCAACTTGTACCTGAGATGCTTGTTTTTATGTATTCTCTTTAAGCTTTGGAAAATTTTGACCCAAAAGCTACAGCTAAAATGTTCTTTATCTTGGTCTGCATGTACTCTGATGATAGGTGAAGTTAAGAAACAGAACAGAACAGAAAATCCCTTTACTGTCCCACAATAGTGAAATTGTGGTGTAACGGCAGCACACCAACAGGCATTACAGTAAAAAGGGTACCACAAGTAAAGACATTAAAAAGTGAATAAAAAATATCAGAATAAAGCAAAATAAAAAGTTAAATGAAGCATTATGTGAAAGTTCTCGTATTGCTTAAGATGCTCCTCCAACATTTAAAGCATGTGAATCAGTAAGAAAGGTACTGTAGATATACAGAGCTATCCATTGAAACTACAGAGCGTATTATTTTTTTGCCATTATGTCACCATCTCAATATTTATGGAAGTAGCTAAAAGTGAGTTCAATAGTTTACATAGTCTTACAGCACCCCCAAATGGAAAAAGAATTATTAGTGAGATTACACAGAAATGAAACCCATATACCCAACCATGTCAAGCACTTGGTTCGCTGGGATGAGTGGATTTTTAATAACTGCAGACAGCAAAGTGTAGCATGAGATTAAGCACTGCTATAAAAGTTATTCCTGTCATACTAGACATCTGTAGGTTCCAACATTAATGCCTAGATCTACACAACACATCAAACCAATGACCACTGGGATACAATGGTCCAGATACTAAAGCTCTTCCAGAGTGGGATGGAAAAAAAGAAATGGGAAGTAAAAGGTGGAGAAAAAAAGAAAGAGTATAATCCAACTTGTGTATGTTTTCTACATAAAACAGCTCCGTTAATGCTCAGCATTAAAAACGCCTGCAAACATATCTGACCGTCTCAGTAAGTAGAGGATTAGATTTCTGCATGTGATATAATAAGTGGAGATTTATTCCCTTAAATCTGCATCTATTTGTGCTCCAGGTTAATGCAAGCTAATCATGCAACAGTGTAACAAGGGTGCTATCATTTTTCAATACTTATTTACTGTGTATTTTACAAAGTAAATACTAAGAATGAACAGGCAGATGATTGTTAGGAGTTAGTAACACTCACACTGTCTTTATAAATTTGCTCAGTTTCGGATAAGCTTTTCTTAAATAATTTGGTTGACAACTTAGGGTTGTTTTTTAATTGTTTATTATCTTAACTAGAGCTTTATTTATAATGCAGTTATTTAACTTTTAACTCAAAATCCAAAACCTAAGGATTAATGTGTTTTTTTAGGAAGCAGAAAAGTGTATTTTTTGGCTTACAAACAAAAAACAGTTTTTTTTTTGAAAGAACAAATAATGTGTTGTAACGAATTCAGGAGGCACTAACATTTCTATTTCTTTTTTTACTTAAAATCTGAAGCTTAGTACTATATTTTCCCTTTTTCCATGTTTGTTTATCGGTTTTATTGAGGTACAGGTCTCAATAAATCCTGGTTCCTTTGTACTATTAGGCAACACTGCTGTAATTCATTCCTGTAAAATGTATTCAACAGCTTATTGAGGTCAACAAAGGCTAATAGCTTAAATGCTCTGAATCTCACTGGACCAGGGTCATTGCTTTTTGCAGATATCTGATTCATATGTGTCGTTTCTATGGTTATTTAGCCACAGACACTGAACTTTGAGCTAAAGTGTCTAATAACACACACACTGAGTGAATACATGACTATCAGAGTCACCAAGAGTTTTTGTTTTGTTTTTCATAAAGAACTGAGGAAGTTAATGGAGTGAGCTAAGAGGATTTAGGTTTCACTCATCAACCTCTACAGTATAACTACTACCACAGAGGAGCGGGTCTTACCCTGACATTTCCCAATGACACTGCCAAAGTCATCTCTCACAGACCTGAGGAGGAAATATATACATGAATTAAAATTGTGAAGCTGGAGGGTTTACTGTGTGTAACAAGGACACATACACTTTACCCCATACAGTATAACAGGGTGGCACCAACCTCAGTCAGTGGATCAAAGAGGTGAAAACACAAAAAAAGAAGTTGGCCCATAGCCTCTGGTTAAGAGAGCCGAGATTAACCACAATGCAGCTTTACAGAAAAGAGGATTAACAACAGGAACATACTCAGGTTTAGCCTATTTATCAAAATATCAATAATATGGACAGATATGTTCGATCAGTTTTGCTAGATTTTGTCACACAGATAAAAATGTGTTAAAAAATCATCAAGGGTTTTTTTACATAAATCTATTCCAGCTTTCAGTTACTCCATCCAACAGGATATTCTCCTAAAAACAAAATATATTAATAATTGAATAGGCTATTTAAATGCACTGGTTACATTAAGCTGTTCTGCTGAATTACAATTACCTTCCACCATATTCAGAAATAAAATGCAGCATGTGTTTGATCCTGTGTACCAATCAATAGATGTATGGATGGAAAAAATGTGCATCTGGAGTACAACCCAAAATTGTCCCAACTCCACCTAGAGCTAATATCCTCTAGAGATAGATCGCAAAAAAGCAGCCCAGATCTCCATGAGGAAAAAGTGGATGCTGCTCTTTTCTGTGTAACATATGTAAAGTTTACCCCACACAGGGCGAACCTTTGCCCTTCCCCCCGATAGAATTCTATTAAAGAGCAGATTGCAGCTTAAAGCATGTCAGGAATTGGTTTTTGAATCAAAGTGTACTTCTATATGAACCTTTTGTAAGAACATTTTACTGCCGTATCTAAAACGGGCACCTGAAGTGACATAACGTGGTGGGGGGGAGGAGTAAACAATTGATACCAATGATAATTCAGACTATAAGGAGACTTGACATGCGTACAACTACACTTATGATGGACCACAACCCTATAGTTATGAGCCTGCTGCATGGAGAGCAGAGAGAGAACAATGGAGAGTTAATGGCCAAAGACTTGAGTTTTGGTGTGAGAGAAATCAGTGGGTTAGTGGGGGCAATTTCACTGCGATAGTTTAGTCCAGCAGCATCCTGCAATTTTCAGAATGACTGATAACTTTCTGAGAGGTTTTGCAAGGTGATGTGTTTTTAGAACTTGAAAACTAATCAGAGAGCTAAATCTCAGGTGGTAAGCAGTAAGAAACACCAGCTGTCTGGTGGGACGATGTCTGCTGCCTTCTGGGTGGTTTGTACCCTAAGCTGTCATAGAAGATAATTTGTTATTTAAAATTTCTTACCAAACTCAATTACATGTTTGCTCTACTTGATAACTACCTACTCTCAACACAGAGCTGAAGCACAGCCAACTATTTGACTCCCCGACGTGACGTCAAATTACATGACTTGTTAAAAAAAATAGCCTTTTTTAGAGCCAATGCTAAGAAATGTCACTTTTATTGGTAAATAACTTCATTATGATCATTAAAACACTTAATCCTAAATACATTTTTCAAATATGACCCATTAGACAACATATTGTCAAAAATGTTACCTGCAATTTGCATTTCAGTGATTATCACCCATTATTCTAAAACACAGAAATTATCGCAAATAAACCTTTTTGCTGCTTATTTTCCCAAACTTTTCTTGCAGGATCCCTCCGTTTGATTTAAAACAAAGCTTTCACCCCCCCACGTCACCTCACTGGTGGACATAGAGGTAAAGGTGCAAGTTTAAACCTCAGTTACTGTTTATGTGCAGTTCTGATGTCTAATAAAGTTTAAATTCATGCAGCTTCTGCAACTTTGATTTCTCAATCTGTTTCCTTGAAGCAGCACAACGCCTCGCCCGCTTGCTTTAATCACATTACATCAGTAGATTACAGTGTTAAGCTCATGTGTATTCCTAGTGAAGAGGTACATTTGGAAATATCTGGAAAGAAAAACATTGCAACTATCCTCATGAGATATCCAGATTGCTTATGCTACAATTTACACCCAACGGTTTGACAAAGCATAGTTTAATTGTTTCCAAAGAACTGAAGAGCAGCAGTTAAAGTTGTGCTAAATTAATTCAAATGCTCTCCACTGAGTGATTACATTGTTACAGACTGTACCTACTTTAACAAAACTGTTTTTTTTTTCCTTTTCCTCAGGTGCAAGTAGAACCTGTAAGGCTTTTTAACGAGAATGTGATAAATCACCTCATTAATTAAAAATACTCTATCGCCCTCACACAGGGCTTCTAAAATGAAGATAGGGTTTTGTAATTACCTAATTTCCACACACTGGTCTTGAACCACCGCCAGTAGTTTGCCATTACTGTGGAGTAAAACAGAGGAACGTTCAGGAATTATTGGGACAAAGAAGCGAGAGAGAGCAGATGGACAGAGAGGTAAATAAAAGAGTCCACATGTGCCGTTTTATTGCAACACAGAGTAATGGTGGATGGAATTACAAGAGTAAAGACAAAAAACAAATAAGTTTTGTGTTTTCTGGGGAGAAATGAAAAAATGTGAAGATTAAATTAAGAAGGCAGGTTGGGAACATTAACAGAAATAAGCGTCATAATCAGGTCATTTTCAGAAACATTTCATCATAAATTTCATTGAATTCATAATTACTATTTAAAAAATCTGCCTTTTTAATGAATCATTTGGAATAAAAAAGACGGATTTTTACATGAGGACAGACGAGGGGAGCAGCTGACAGTCAGTTATTAATGACAGAGAAAAGAGAGTGAAACAGAAACAATATCTCCCTGCTGTACCTTGAAAGAATCAGCTGCCAGTTGATTTGCTTGTTTGCCAGTCGGACAAGACCAGGAGGCAGAGATGAGCTGGAGGGGCTGAGGGACGAGCATGAGAAAAAAATAACACATTACTAAAATTGTTTTTTGTTTATTTTTGAATCCTTTAGCTGATAACTTCATTTATTTTACTTTAAGGTTCTTATCAAATGTCAGATCAACAAGTTTAAGCACAGAAACATTTGATTTCCAAGAAGCAAAGGCTGGTAAAACACTTTTATTGTATAATAACCGTGAAACAAAGTCAACGTTTTACTTTACCCGGACAAAGATTTTAAGAATGTAAATCATACAATTAATTTGTACTCATTTAGTTCCCACATAGAAATAATTTTATTAGAAACCAGAAATGCTTCCAACAGCTGAATCTTCCTTAAATGAAAGGTGAGAGAGTATATTAGCTCCTCTCTGATTTCAGCCAGCTGCCTGGAAATGTGCAGCAACAGGCACTATGGAAAAAACTAGTCACTCCTGTAGTTTCTCTGATGGTAAAACAAATTAGAAAAGAAACTGTAATTATTTCATAAATGCTGAGTTTACTGCAATACTGACAAAGAGCCTTGGTTCTGTTTCCATCTTTGTAAATAAAATGAACTAAAAATAAAATAAAATGAAACTCCCTCAGTTCTTCCTAGATTCATATAAAGTAGACGAGTTGGTTCATTCTTAGCTCTTGAAAGGACAGTTGTTTAATTGGTTAACTGCGCAGGGCACAACACTACCTGGTCATATAACGGCATTACCTCACTGAGTCTCTTTATTATCAAAAGCAAAATGTAATACCCGAGTCAAAGTGAGGACTTTGTTTAGATAATAAAAACTGCTAAATTGAAAAATATTACAATATTAAATTTTACCCTCAAATCTGAGTGTAAAAATATTGTTTTTTCTGTTCAGCAGCAAAGAAAATAAAAAATTCAATTACATATAGTTGAATTATATATATATATATATATATATATATATATATATTTGACATAATAACACTGGCAACAATCCAATTAAGATAATAAACCATCTTTAACATCTCTTATTATGCATTTCTGTGTCTCCCAACTAATGACAGCCTTTGAGTCTGTTGTGCTTCACTCACCTTGGTGCCATTAAAGTTTATATATTATAAAAACTCTGAACCTATTAGAAAAAAACATAGAGTGTCTTCTATAGTTTGAGCAGTTGTTAAATATTTAACGTGGTTATTGATGGTGTTAGCTAGCTACCTGCTGGGAGGATAAGAAGGCCTTGAGGCTAAAGCATTACAGAGCTCACTGCTTTAATGACTGGCGGATGCTTTAATGTATTCTAGCAGGCGGCGGGCAGCATCGAATTCCGGCCTTGGTGAGCATTTTCTGATTTCCACTAATGGTGGGAAATGTACATCATGCAAAGAAGCATGTCTCAATTAAACTGGATGTTTTTTTATTTAATAAAATATACATAAACTCAGCCTAAGAGAGGCTAGCCCAAGGTTTAAACAGTTACTGATAGCTTTAAGAGTAGGAATCCATTAAGGACAGAAGCATCAGCAAAAGCTTAACGATTTTCCCCAGTCCCCAATTTATCACTTGACAGAGCACTTCTTCAAAAATAAAAAAACATGTTCACATTTGAACATCTAGGTGGTTCTCAATTTAACAAGTAATTTATAGTAAAATTATCTACTTATAACTATAGAAGCAGTTGTCTGCAGCTAGAAGGTAAAAAAACAAATGTGGAGAAAAGAAAACCTGCATTGAGAAAAAAATCCAATAAGAGCTTGATGTGTTTCTGGAACAGGTGAGATTTGTTGCTACATGATATTTGATATTTTAATGAGTTTTAAAACTATGTGAAGGATTTTCACTAAAAAAATAGGTAATTAGTTTGATTATAAATTACAATATTATAAAGTCAAGTCATAGGATTGACTCTTAACCTCTTATCTTTTATCTTCAACTAAATTTATCTTTCATTTTTTTATGATGTTCTTTGTTTTTAATGCTTTGGTCAAAGCTGAAATAAGGATAATAATTCACAAATGAAGAAATTCTTTTCTACAAACATTTGGCAAACTGCAGTAAAAATGAATACAGAAGTCCCTCCATTGTTTTAAAGATAACACCAAAGACACACTTACCTATACCACAAATAGTGAAGGAGCAACCGGAGTGGTCCTGTGGAACATTAATCACAGTTAAGAAACTAAGCTTGATATTTCAACAACTACATCCCATTCTGGTAAACATTTAGCCAGTGTTATAGTTCAGTTTATTACAGACAATGGTGAAAAACAAAGATTCTTTTAGAATTTTTGATTCTTTTTTTATTAGAAATAAGGTTGGCATAACATTGCCTGCATAACCTGAGGTTTATACCCTATACTGCAAAAAATATTGGTCTAATTTACACGTACAGGAGCTTTGACGATATTCTATTAAGTTTAATTCTTTAATTGATCAGGTGAAATAAATTTTAGCAAGCTCAGGAAAGATTATCCAAACCAAAACTTATACACATGCAGCAATGGAAATTATTTGCATATAATATATGGATTTGGTGGTATAATCATGTACATACAGTGGTGTTATGCAATTGATTTAATCAAACCTTGATTTCAGAATTGCTCTTTTGTAAAAAGGTCTCAATGGTAAAATACAGATAAAAAAGAGAGGGAAATAACAATAAAAGCAGTTAAGCATTTGTGGCACTGAAGTCCCTGAAAAATTGGTCTGTAAGGCTCATTTAAGCAAATTGTTGCAAAGTTGAATATCGAAAATTAAAAAGAAAAAAAAACTAACCACAACTTTTACGTAATAGCAATATATAATTGTGAGGTGGAAGGAAATGATACACGGTATTCAAAATTTTATGGCAAAAAAAAAAAACCTTTGAGTAAAAACTTTGTAAAAATAGTAAATAATGGTAAAAGAAACACGTTTAGCTGTTAATAAAAACTGCAGGTTATTTAGGTCACGCCTCTCGCATCTTTGTCAATCTAAAAAACACTCGCCAACATTTTTTTCATATTCAAGGTTTTCCTAATATTATGCAGCCACATATGGAAGTGACTTTTCTGAAAGTAAGCACAGCAGCAAATTGATACACCTCGCCATCAATACCACCCTGCATTATAGAGGATGCATGTTAGTTCATTTATTTAAACCTTGAGGTTTTTTTTATTATGTTCAAGCTACATAAAGAACTCACCAGTTACTGCTTTTGCAATTACAGATGTGCTGTACTCCTTGCTGCCCCGTAACTGAAAGGAAACAGAATTGAACATTGAACCCATAATGGCCTAAAACCTTAACAAAAATATAAATGAAAGCAAATTTAGGTACATTACACGAAAGAATCATATATTTAAGGCTCAATGTTAGACTATAGTGTCAAATATGTTTAATTTCAAATATATCCATGCACATATTACTCTTAAATCGTATGCACCTATTACATACATTGATTCTTTTAAACTTTCCTCCCATAGTTCAGTCAACTTCTAAGTATTACGGTAAAAATAACCGAGTTTAAATGATAGAAACTAGTAGCTATTAATCAGCATTAAATGTATACATTAGAAAGTTGGGGCATATATAAATAAACCTTTTATTATTTTATTGCAGAGCTTGTGAGCAGAACTTGTCCAGTGTTTCTGCTACGTGGCTTTGCTCTGGTGGCAGGGTTCCGACTGGCAAGGTTTTAAAAAACAAGGACGAAACTTGCGACCACTAACTAAAAATCTTTAGGTGACTAACCTGCGTGTCAGTCTCAGGTGGCCATTCCGTAATAACCAGTAAATCGTACAAAATGTTTTCCTCTCCGTCTTCCATTAAGCTATCTTCAGCCATGATTGCCACAGCTGTCAGAAAGATCTGCTACGGTAGGCAGAACGGGACAAAATACTGCAGGACCACACAGCTTCAATGCATTGCTTTCCCAAAAAGATGTGTTTTGTGGGATTTTGTGCCATCATACGCTTTTCGTAGCACAATATAAAATTTATATATAACTATATGTGTCTTCTGTTTGCTTTTGTTTAACCATTTTAAAACTTATTGACGGAATTGCGGAACAATTATATTCATGCTTTTGTGACGTTCCAATAAATCGGTTGCACCGACTGAACACGTCACATCCGATTGGGTCAGTCTCGTTGCAGCAAAGATGGCAGCTTTTTCTGGTAAGTTTTTCATGTTAAACTAACTAATTTCTCATATTGACGAATTCTTTCAGCACCCAGTTATTGTTAATAAGTACGCCTGCCCTCTGAAAAGCTAAGCGGTTTGTTTTTAAAACGCAGAGATGGGTGTTATGCCTGAAATCGCGCAGGCTGTGGAAGAGATGGACTGGCTGTGAGTTGCATCACTATCTGTTAGCTCATCGTCATTTTCTGCTCATTTATTTCCATATGATCAGTAAAGCATATGCTTACAGTTTAAATGTTTTGATGACAGGTTGCCAACTGACATCCAAGCAGAGTCAATTCCCCTGATTCTTGGTGGAGGGGATGTTCTCATGGTAAGCTCCGATGGCTTGGAAAAGTATAGGGATATCTTGTACCTTTCTAGATATTGCCTTTGAATTATGTGAAGCCACAAAATAAAATGGTTCAATTTTTACATTTATTAAAATGACGTACCGTACCTTGAACTGCAGATCTTCTTAGCTATACCAGATGTGCACATCTACAACGTGACATATATGAGCATACATACACATGTGCCTCACTAGATAGCACAACTCAGTCAACCTGGACATAGATTATCTGTGATCATTAGTTTTTAAGTCTTCCTACAGATTTTGTGACTAATTTGTAAACTTTCACTGATCCATTTCAAGACATGGATATGTGTAAATCCAGTAGGGGATTGTCCATTTAGCTCCAGACACTTTCTTTCAAATCTGACCCACATCTCTGTCACTACTGAAGAAAGACACTTTAAAACATGATCCTGTATTTCAAAATCCAGCCCTTTAAACCTGTCCACAGATTTACTTCTGAGCCGTCTGCTGTGTTTTTTTTTGGTCTGTATGATGCTATTTGTTCACTACTAAACATCACAGACCTTCACAAAGCAACTATAGTGATACTGAGATGTATTATATAAAAAAACGCATTTTGTTACTAAATATGTGTCTTCATAAGGCAACTAATCGCACTGGATGTTATTTAAGTGTATCATAGTGAGGTAAATGTGAATAAAGGAGATTTGAAAAACGATGACTCGCAATCCTTCCACTTAACAAGTAGGAATTACTTTGTGAAAAGCCTTTTCACAAAATCTTATGAAATGAAAGTTTGTGATTAAATATTACAAAACGATGAAATCTCTTTAGGTATATTTATGTAGGGCTGAAACAACTGGATTAATTTTCATTAATGAAATAATCATCAAATAATTGATTAATCATATTCGGAGTATAGAGCCTCAAAAATGTTTAGCTAACAGAGCAACCGTCAGTAATGACACCAAAATTGTTAAAAAAAAAAAAAGCCTTTGCTAAGTTAGTGGAAAACATGTTGCTGACTCTGATTTTTCTTATCGTCTCATTAAAGGCAGCCGAAACTGGTAGTGGAAAGACAGGAGTAAGTACAGTCATGCCTCTTTTCAAAGTTTAATTTTACACTTTTTTTTTTTGTCTCTTTGTTTTGTGTTTTTATAAATAAATCAGCCTGTAGCTCAAGTTTGTGTGCCACTAATCTTTCCTCCCGTTTGGTTACCAGGCCTTCAGTATCCCAGTCATCCAGATTGTCTATGAGACACTAAAGGATCAGCAGGAGGGCAAGAAGGGCAGAGCTTCTGTCAAAACTGGGTCACCAAGTGAGATTCATTGATTAATTAGACAAAATTCTGCTGTAATATTACAACATGTATCTAAAGCCTAAATAGACAACTAATCTATTATGCAGCTGCTCATAATTTTTGATTTGTCCTAGTTTTCAACACCTGGCAGATGAATCCATATGATCGTAGTCCAGCCTTTGGTAAGAAAAGCTTCACTAAAGTAATCAGTATTCAACACAGCAGATTAGAATACAGAACTAACGCTTTACAGTGCTGCAGCTTAGTTATTTTCAACATGCGTTTTCATTGTGTTTCTGTGTTTCTCTGCTCAGCAATTGGCCCTGATGGATTGTGCTGCCAGAGCAGGGAGTTCAAAGAGTGGCATGGCTGTCGCTCAACTAAAGGAGTGACCAAAGGTGTGTAAAAGTGATTGTAATTATTTCCCCCAACTGCTCCAAATGAGAAAAATCTACTTTTAAAACATGATTTCTTTTGCATTCAATTTTTCTAGGGAAGTATTACTATGAGGTGACGTGCCATGACCAGGGTCTTTGCCGTGTGGGTTGGTCTACTGGTCAAGCTGCTCTGGATTTGGGTATGCTTTGCAAAAGTTTAGAAATCACAGAGCATCAACTCAGATGTGCAGTAACTGAATCCAAAATATGTATTTATTTTATACCCAGGAACTGATAAGTGTGGTTTTGGTTTTGGTGGAACGGGGAAAAAATCCAATAACAAGCAGTTTGACAGCTATGGGGAGGTAGGAGTCACTCCTTCTATTGTAGATGCATAAATGGCATGAGGTTGTTGTTTTTTTTTCTTTCTTTTCATCTTGTCTGCCTTTTTCTGTTTACAGGAGTTTACCATGCACGACACTATTGGATGCTACCTGGATTTAGATAAAGGACAGATCTCCTTCTCTAAAAATGGTATATCTTAATTCTGTAGTTATAAATGCTGATTAATGTAGAACACTTGTGGAGTTGTTGACTGATAATATCTTGCTTTTTTTCATTTTCCAGGAAATGACCTTGGATTGGCTTTTGACATCCCTCCAAACTTGGTGAATCAAGGTTTTTTCGCTGCGTGTGTCTTAAAGGTATCCACAGAGAACAAATCACACAGATAAGTATAAAAACAACCAGAACCAGTGCAATGGAAGCTTGGCATCTTACAAGCCGATTATCTTTTCTTTTTGCTAGAACGCTGAGCTGAAGTTCAACTTTGGAGGGGAAGACTTTAAAAATCCCCCTAAAGATGGGTTTGTCGCTTTGGATCAGGCACCAGACGGACACACCATCAAATCCTCCCAGACAGGTAAAGCAGGCAGGAAACGCATTCCAAGTTTGTATGTTTTGAAATGGAAACTCATATTTATTGGCGATAAACATGTGAAACCGCAGGCAGTGCCAAAGTGACTCAAGTGAAAGCTTCGTCCAACTTACCCAAAGCTCTAATCATTGAGCCGTCCAAAGAACTGGCAGAGCAAACCTTCAACAATGTGAAGCACTTTAAGAAATATGTGGAAAATCCCAAGCTAAGGTAGGAGAGAGAGAGGTGGTACATTTTGTATGAAACTGCATTTCTATTTAGCAGATAATTTGGAATCAAGCAAGCTTGTTTTTGTAATTCCCAATTACTGCCAACAGATGGAGCCAGAATGTTGTGTAATGTTATCCTGACAGCAATGGTTAACATTTCTTCATCTCTGACAACAGGGAGCTTCTGGTGATCGGGGGTGTTGCAGCTAAAGAGCAGTTAGCAGTTCTGGAGCAGGGGGTACGTGACACATGAAAGATTAATTGGTTAAATATCTGGGGAAAAGAAGAAAAAAAAAAGCCCCAGATAAGATAAAACACCCCTCTTCAATGTTGCTGTTTTCCCTTTCTGACTTTTTCTGTTGCTTACCTTTGTGTCTTATCCTGTTATCAGGTTGATATAGTGGTGGGAACACCTGGAAGACTGGATGACCTAGTTTCCACTGGGAAACTCAGTCTCTCCCAAGTCCGGTTCCTGGTCCTGGATGAGTGTGTATGTGCTTCTCTTTTGCAAAATTTGAATAACTTTTAACTTAAAAAAAACAAGTCTCACTCCTGAGAAAAAAATTTTTTTTAAAGTAATATAACAAAATCCACGAAGTTTCAAGCTGTTGTGTGGTTTACCTTGTGTTCAGGATGGTCTCCTATCAGCCGGATACACAGACTTTATCAACAGGATCCATAAACAAATCCCTCAGGTCACGTCTGATGGCAAGAGACTGCAGGTATTATTAAAGATAGCAATTATTGTTAGTGATCTTTTAAAGTTATGATTTTTTTTCTATACTATTGTTAAATGTTTCCATGACGATATTAGTTGGGGTAAATCCACATGTTCCTTCCTTTTGCATTAAGATTCAGTTTGTCTTAATTCTATGATTGCAGGGTGTCTTTGTGTTCTTGAGGAGAAAAAGAGAAAAGTTCTGTCTTGAGATTTAAATTTGATAGATTACATCTGACCTAAAAAAGGTATAAACAAAGTCCTAAAAATCAAAGTCATTTCAAATCACATTTGAATACATCCATTTTTTTCCTACAAGGTCTTTAATTACTCATCATTACTATATTGTCTTTTTTTTTTTTTTAGAAGTACTCTATTTATGCTCTTTCTGAGACCATGATGAGGAATTTAGATCTAAAGCAGCAGCAGTAACCTTCCTGGTGCAGAACAGTAACCCACCCTGTTGGGAAGCGTTTATATCTTCAGACATTCTTACATCCTGCAGTCAAGAAAAAGAGCTTAATTTAAAACTGTCTCGTTTTATTTTAAGGGGCTAAGAATCAAAACCTTTTGGTCACATTATGGTTTTAATTACAATCTGGTAAAAGTTTATAAAATAACCATTAAATCTGTGTGAAGCTTACTGTAAACCTAAAGAAAGTGTTTTCATTTTAGGTTACCTGTTTGTGCAATTATTAAAATCTAAGAGTACCAACTTTTTTAGTATTATGTAAAGCACATTTAAGTGATCCAGTTTTATGATGGATTTAGATCTCATATTTAAATCATAGAGCTCTTAAAAGAAAAGGTTTAACTTAACAGTTACAGCACTGTAATAAGAAATTAGGACAATGTTTAATCCCGGTTGTTTAGCTTTAATAAACGGCTGTTTGAGCATTTAGTGACAAACTCCTACATATTAGTTTCAAAACACATTTGTCAAACGTATATCACTTAATTTATTTTTTACTTCAGTCCTAGAGAGCTGCATGGAAACGGATATCTGCATTTGATTTGATAAGGAAACCTGAGTGGAATTAGGTCACGGTAGATTTAAGCTGAACAATCCACTCCTCACAGAAGATATTTTAAAGTTTGCTTTGAATGGGCTTCCTATTTTAGAAGAGAGCCTGTCACTATGGTAACAGTCTGTTCCTGTGGTATTACTAAATTACTAAACTCATGGTTAACTTACTTAAAGTTTTCACTTGACTTGTTCTCTTAAATACTTTTCCACCTGCTTCCAAGTGTTTGTGGGTAAAGTTTAATTGATAATGATTTTTTTCCCCAGGTCATTGTGTGCTCAGCCACCCTGCACTCCTTCGACGTGAAGAAGCTCTCCGAGCGCATCATGCATTTTCCTACTTGGGTAGACCTGAAAGGGGAGGACTCTGTCCCAGAGACCGTCCACCACGTGGTGGTGCCTGTCAACCCGAAAGCTGACCGACAGTGGGAGCGCCTCGGCAAAAACCACATTCGGGTGAGAAGAGAGCGAAACTATTAATGAAGGGATTGCAGGTTGATACAGGAGGCATTTGTTCTTTACTCTGATCTGCTGTCTCTTTGAGTAGACCGATGAAGTTCATGCCAAAGACAACACGCGACCTGGAGCCAATACACCAGGTAGGGTCTGACCGCCAACGCTTTTGGTTTTTTCTAAATGTAGAAACCTAATCTTTATTGTTATCTTCTGGTTAGAAATGTGGTCAGAAGCTATTAAGATGCTGAAGGGCGAGTACACGGTGAGGGCCATCAAAGAGCACAAAATGGACCAGGCCATAATCTTCTGCCGCACCAAGATCGACTGCGACAACATGGAGCAGTATTTCATTCAGCAAGGAGGAGGTGGCTGGATATTATCAGTTGAAGCACCCAACGTAGATACAGTTATTTCAAACCGTATTCTTGATGAGAAATTTTAAATATGTTTCTCCTCAGGTCCAGACAGTAAAGGTCACCAGTTTTCCTGTGTTTGCCTTCATGGTGACCGAAAGCCGAATGAGCGAAAAAATAACCTGGATCGCTTCAAGGTGAGGAACCAGAGATGAAACGTGACGTTCTGATGCTGATTAGACCCTTTGAGAGACCCTTAAAGTCCATGTGGTGTTTCTAGAGAAAAGAAGTGAAGCTGTTGATCTGCACGGACGTGGCTGCGAGAGGAATCGACATCAGCGGCGTCCCTTACGGTACTGATTACTTTGTCGCATCTGATGTATGCAAATCAGAGATTTTGTGGCTCGTTCTTACAACTTTCCTGTTCCTCCATCAAAACCTCCAACCACAGTGATTAATGTCACCCTACCTGATGAGAAGCAAAATTACGTCCATCGTATCGGCAGAGTTGGGAGAGCTGAGAGGTAGGCTTTAAATGTCTTTGGAGTCATTCACCAGGACAGAAAAGCTAAAAATACACATTAATAAATGTTCCGGTTTTGCATTACAAAATGTTAAATAGAGACATAGTTTGTTAACCCTTTACGGACGATGGGAGCGCCCCCGCTCCCAAATGCTTACATGTTTTTAAATGCCGGTAGAATTCGAACC
>JAUZNJ010033867.1:0-12968 GCA_034780135.1 Jordanella pulchra | reverse complement strand
TTCTATTCTATTCTATTCTATTCTATTCTATTCTATTCTATTCTACGGACGACGGTTCATTGCTCTTGAGTTTGAAAGCTTAATTTCTCCAAAGCTTCATTTCACGACTGAGTCCAAACCACCAAATCTCCTTCTTCGTGTGACCATACATTTTCACGAGGTGATTTAAGGCACAGTTTTCTGTGGACGTTAACAGAGACTCTGCTAATCAAGGACTGCCTTTACAGATAGAATCCAGTTAAATCTTACTGACAGATTAGTTCAAAGTTTCCTTTCTTAGGAAACCAGGGTGATTGTATCATTAGTGAAAACTGAGATCAATTTCCTCTGTGGGAGCCTGTTTGGGTGTTGTTGTATATCTTGTAGATATATGTAGAGTAGAGTGACACATCTGGATAACTTTTACTCCTGAAGAGTCACAGAGAAGCAGAAACCTCATGACTGCTGATAACATCGTTATTACTGAACAATCATTAATCAGAAGGTTTTACTGTGTCTGAAAATGAATAGCAACAAAAAAACAACATGAAACAAGCCCAGAAAGAGCAGCTGGGTAAACCAAAGAGTTTTAGATATAACTTCTTTCTTAACATATGAATTGTTTTGTTCCTGTTTCTTTTGATGTGATGGTCAGATGCTGCAGCTGTTATAAAAAGAACATTTGTCAGGGTAAAGAAACTGTAAATTCATTTTCTTTACTAAATAGATTAACGTCACAACAACCAGTGAAATGTTCACGTCTTTGTGTGATTCAATTAAAAAATATTATTTTATCGGTAATATATATATATATTTATTTATTTTCATGCCAAGGAATAAATAACTGCTTCCTGATTTTGACTTTAAATCAAAATCAGGAAACAAGAGCAAGAACCCGGGTTTATTATCTAGAAATCAATGAAATCTGTTTTACAGGACGGAGCTTTGACTGATTATATCATTGTTTTTCTTGTTTGACCTTTTATTCAAGTAAAGCAGGTTCTTTAGAAAAAGTTATCTCTGATTTTTGTTACCGTTTAATGAGGACAAGTGTCATTTGATTCCAAACATTTTAAAGTCGCTTTATAAGTGTTGGTGCATGTAAGTCTTTCTGAAGTTTGTTATTTAACTCTTCTTCTAAACCACACAGAGAGAACATACTTTTAAAAGTCTCCTTTAGGTGAAATCAGTATCATTAAAGCGTTTCAGGACTGTGTGTCCTCTAATTTCTAAATCCAAGTATGATCACATCATTAACTGTCCTTTAGACACAGAAAACTTCCAATGCCATTTCTTACAGCATCATTATATCAGCAGATTACTGTAGCTTAATGATCTTTATTGTTCTAAAGATCAATAGAAAAAAATCATTTTTTCTTACAGCCAGTAGAGTGCATTATGGAGTCATAGTACAGTTACAATAATCAGCTCGTCTGTGCAGAGGACTGGCTAGACGTTTCCAAACTACAACTGAAAAGATGAAGTTTATTACAGGAAGACTTCTTCAGGCAGATGATGTGAGCTTGATTAATAACCGATGCTGCATTCTAGCATGCATGTCTTCACACAGAAGGTAGAAAAGCCAAACTCTCCCCTAATCTCAGCAGTAAAATGGTTTGCTCTTGTAATTCTTACCACAGGAAGTAAAAGTTGTCAAGATCAAAGTTCTGTATTCCTCGTGTCATGTGATGTTGGCAGGAAATGTTAGAAATGAAAAGGTGTTTTTGATCACGGTTTGTCTACAGTTTTCATGGTTGTCATTATGAGATGGTTCAAGCCTCATTTAACGACTTAACTAAGACAGTAAAGCTGCAAGTTGATGACAGAAAGATAATGGAAGATAGGCAGAGACTTTAACCACTCTGACCTGTGAAGGAGAACACTCACCACCTGTGCCTTCCCTGAGGTTTTGTCCATTGGTCCTGGGGAGGTGGATGTGTCCACTGGATCCAGTGAAAATGTTACAACCTTGGCATGAGTCCGGTTTCATCTGCTCACCAACAAACATGCAGAGAAATGCACAGAATATGCTGTGCTGTCCTGAACAGTAGTGAAAAGGCAAGTGCACACGCATGAGGAAGTGCAGCTGATGAAATGTGCGGTTGGTGGACTTCACTCTGATGCCGGGATTTCCTCTTTTAATGTTAAACCAAAGCACAATGTCTTTGTATGGGCGTGTTATGAGAAAGCTTTGTGAAGAAAGAACCTGTTCAGCAGCTTCTGAGTCTGGTTTGGCCTAAAAGTTTTACAATAAACAATATAACGTATTCATCTTAAAGTTGCTGTTATTTGCACTCAAACAAGTCAGAGGAGGGACCGTACAACCTTTCAGAGGAACCATTCAGTTTCCAGGTGAGCCAGGTGAATTCTGATGACGCTAACAGGGTCTGTGCTTTTCTGTTTCAGGACGTACAAAGTGAAGTTGATCCTCCCCTCGGTGGACATACACAGAGCCAAATGCAGAAGCAGCGTGTGAAAACCAGCACACACCCTAAAGCATATGATTACTTCTATTTCTCAGCCTATTTTTCTTTTACTAACAAAGTTTCACTTACACCTAAACACTGTAGTTAAACAGCCTGACACCAGTTTAAAACGATCTGCTTTATATTCACTGTAGTCCTTTGTGTTTAAAGCCACTAATACTGGGAGCACAGTTTGGGAGCTTTTATTCAATCACCACTTTTCCTTTGGCATCTATGGCTTCTCTCTCTTTTAGCTTCACCTCTTTTTAATGGGTCTGAGGTTATAAGAGTTTAAAAACTCTTGATGAAAGCAAATCTTTTAGTCCTGAAAGGCTTGACGCATTGCTTCCAAAGCTCTGAAATATGGTAACCACACCATCATCTGTACCTAGAGACCACCCAGCAGTCACACTACGTTGTATTGATGTTGGTTCTTGGTTGGATCAACGCTGTTGGAAGACCAAAAGCCAACAACGTCAACAGCTAACGTCAGTTAAACGTGTTTAACCGCAATCCAACGTTGTCCTTTAGTTGGTTTAAGTTGTGTTGGCTTGTAACCAATATCCAACGTCTGATTAACGTTGCGTGTTAATGATCAGTTGAGAAAGGATTTAACGTAAATCCAACTTTCAGTTATGCATCATAATCCAATGCTAGTTCAGTGCTAATCCAATGTTGGAGTACAACGTTGTTTCAACGTTACATCGACACCAAGTGACACTAAGTAGTCCTGGAAGTGCTGGGGACTCAGCATCTGAAGAATGTTTGTAGCTGTTTTAAATATCATCCTGTCACAGCAGCAGACTGTGGGGAACGACATCTTTCAGTCCTTGGATGCTAACAGATTTTGCTGCCCTGTCCATCAAATTATCAAAAGCCTGAGGTGCTTGTAGATAATGATAATACTCTGGTCAAAAGTCTGCCTGTCTGACAGAAAACAATGTTTGCAGGTTGCAGGATCCTGCTCCTCTCTTGTTCCCACATCAAATGAGGTTCCCCAGGGCTCCTCCCTAGAGCCACTTTTATTCATTTTTATATTGATCATTTGTCAGCTGCCAAATGCCATGCATTATTGTTAAGCTGATGATGCCATGATTTAGTGCTCCTCAAAAAAGGTATTGCACGTTTGAATTTCTCCCGTCTTTAACAAGTCATGTCTGATGCATCTGAAACTGGTGTTGAAACCTGAGGAGATAGCTTGAGATAAATCCTGCTAGAACCAAGGCAACACATGAGTAGGAAGGTCATTAAGTTCAAGCCTAGAATTATCAAAGTGTCATCACTGACTATAAAGAAGTCGATGACCCTATGCAATCTGCTGGGTGTCCTTATAGAGAAAACTTTTTACCAATCTGTCTGGAGGATTTGATTGAACTGACCCTAAAGTGCCTTAAGATGACATGTAATGAATTGGCTCTAGAAATAAACTGAATAAACTAGAATTGCATGAAGGCATTAATTGATAATTGGAAACTATTTGCTGAAATGTGGGAACATTTCTGCTGGTTCCACCTGTTTTTTTGTTTGTTTTTTGAGTCATACGCCTCAGAGTCAACAGAGCTGCAGATGGCAGTCAGAGCAAACAGGATCAGGGACTGAGCAGTTCCTTGTGGTTCTCCTGTGTCAATGAAAACCACCCACCCAAACCCACAGCAGCAAAAACAACCTGGGATATGAAAACAAAATATCTTTTTGTGAATTTTGTTATTGATTCATTTGTTTTATTGATGTTAAAAAGATCTGAAAGCTTTTATCATATAAACTTATTGTTTGGAATTGTTCATTCCAAGTGCAGTAGTATCCTCAGCTGATGCATTAAAAAAACGATGCCTTTCATTTTTTGATTTTCATTGTCTTAATTAAACAGGATTGTTTAAATCTGTTTCCTGGGTGAAGGACCGACCTGTTCACTATCCTATTAGCCCATTTTGTTCTAAACGGTTCGGTTGTTACTCAGTATTAGTGGACTATTATTTCCAACGTACTTCTATTCAAATAAGAGCAACGCGGTCGATGACTGGTTCTAATGAGAGACTCTTTTATCTCCTAACTGAACAAGTAATCTAACACCTCTGCAGCTGGTGTTGCCACAACATCCTGGGATCATGTTTTTCTGTGACGGCTTTGCTGAACATCTTTTATTTCTAAGTCAGAACCTGTGTTTCTACAGTTTGCTCAGAGTCTGAGGCCTTCTTTGTTCAGTAAAGTACTCAATGGACTTACATTAACAAGTGAGGATAAAAAAAAGATGATTGACCTACTTTGTCTACGTGCAGGATATGACATTTTAGTCTCTTTTGTTGATTTCAAATAAGATCTCTAAACAGAATTTAAAAAAATATGCAAATGAGTGGTTGTTGCTGTGAGCAACAGGCCTGGTGCTCCTGCCAGTTAACAAGCTGCATGCAGAGATAGAAAGGTAAAAAAAACACTTTAGGAAGCAGGCCGAGCAGATCAGAACATGTTGAGCACGGCTCAGAGAGTAGAGCTGCACGGACAGCGCTTGGACAGGTTCAACCAGCCCAAGTATTTAAGATCAAAGCACAGCCTCAAAGCATGAGCTGCTGGTGCAACAGTGGGCAGGTATGCATGCAGAGCCCGGTTAAAGTGAAAAAGGATGATTCATTTTACACATCCTGAGAGAAAACACGTGACACTTGTAGGGTTACACTGTGTGATGTCACTGGATGAAAAAACATGCAAAGCTGCAGGATAATTATCAGACCGAAGGATTCTGTCCTGTTTGAAGGACATTTCTGTAACACATTTATTGATGGTAAAATGAATCAAATTTAACAGGCTGTAGCTTTCTTAGCCTCTGGACACCTGAGGCATGTAGGAGGCCTGAGTTTTCTCTTTGCAGTCTGTTGTTTAAGACGCTGTCACAAAAATATTAAGACGTGAAAGCACAATTTAAGGCACATGAGTGGTTGAGAATACCGCCATCTAGTGGTACATTAGGAAATGATCTTTTCCTGGAAGATTAAATGACAGAAATGTGGTGAAACTATGGAGTCAGTTTTGTTTTATTATTGTTGAAACAAAAGAACGTGTTTTGTGAATGAGAATTTAGAAAAAAAGGAAAAATGCAATCCAAAAATTAAACTTGGTAAAACTTTTTTCAAACCAAATTCGATGTTTTCTAAGATTAAAAAAAAAAACTAAAGACCATTTAAGACCGTTTTGAATCACTTTGTTGCAAAGCAGCCATTTTCTTTTTACTAAATACCTATGGCTCCATCTCCTTCGTTTCTCCTCCGTTGTAGTTCTCTTTTGTTTGTTTTTTTTGTAGATTCTGCCATTGTTTATTTTTTTTTAGAGTTTTCTTTCTCTGCTGCGTTAAACCCTCTTTGTTCAGAGCAGTAAGTGTAGTTTAAAGATAAGATAAGATAAGATAAGATAAGATGAGTTTTATTGATCTCACAGCGGAGAAATTCACACGTCACATACTGGCAAAGTAGATAAGAAATGCATTAAAAGTCTGGGAGGCAAATGTTCTCTGGTTATTTAGCTAATATCTAATCCCTGAAATAAAACCAGCATTAACCCAGCAGCTGCGCTGCTATATGGACATCCTGTGTCCACATGTTCTAAGATGATGAGATTACAAATGAGCTCTTGGCAAACACAACCAAAGGCAAATAGAGCAACGGTGTTTTTAAGAAGCTGAGAAATGAACACAGAGTGAAGTGATTCACAGCGTTTCATTCTGCATCATATCAGGAGTCACACAGTTCATAATATTTATTTATCTGGGTCACATTTAAAGCTCTAATGTTGGGGGATGACATCACATAACCACTGGTACCAAAAGGCAAACTGGTGATGCTGTCAGGTGACGTGTCTGACCTTCAGTCAGTCCCTTGGAAAAAGAAGATCCACATCCACGTTGATAGGTGCGCCCTCTGGTGGCCATTCCAAATATTAAAGCTCTGCAAATAGAAATATTCACTTAACAAGTTAAATTAGGTTAAAATCAGAACTTTGCTCCTTCGGAAGTAAAACATGTATCAGTGAACTGTTGCCCGACGGATATTTTAAGAAAAATATCATATAAGATCCTGCAGATGAACCAAAACAAGCTGAAGTTTTTTTTTATTACAGTCTGCTTAGACTCACAGGGGGTGCAAAGAATTTGGGGAATTTAAGCATTTGTGAGAAGTTTCCTCTAAAGAAAAGCACAGTTCAACTCATTATTATCAACGAGGAGAATTATGTTGTTATGAGGAAAATTATGTTCTGTTACAAAATCTGCATTTAAAAAAAGAAAAGCAGCTGTTCCACCATATTATTATAATGAATTTATTATGTTAAACCAGTTATTTGGAAAACCACATGAAACTGTACAATAAGATTTCTGACGTGTGTTTTTTGAATTCCTGGAGTTCTGTTTAGAAGGGGCCTTGCTTTGTGCTGCAGCAGCGTGGTCAGCAGGATAAAGCAGCATTTACCTGCTTCCAGCTCCACGATCACCTGATATTAGTCATAGTTTGGGAAGAGGAAGGGAAAACAGCAGCACTTGTCCCAGCTAACTTTTACCAAGCATTTTGAATACAATTATGCAAAAATACAATCGGCTTTGGTGTCAAATTCACTCAGAGAAAAAAAATCAACCTGAATCTATACTTTCATTCAGTCCAGTTCTGCTTCATTTGATTTATAGATTTGGCACCTAAATGAAGCTTATTAAAGTCTGTGACAACAACAAACAAATTCCCCTCTCATTGAAGCTAAATGCTAGCTAACACTTCCTAGGATGTATGACTTTGTTTTCTTTACACTCGTCTCCGTCTGCATTATTGATTAATTGCAATATTACAACTTAAAAATGTGTAAAAATTGAATAAAGAAATCTTTTTCATATCCCTTATGGTTTGTTTTAACAAGCAATTGTAGATATTAGTAGCTGTAGGCTGGAAGAATCAGACTATGACTCAATTATTAAAGGAGAATCTGATGAAGAGGAGTTTCTAGAACAGAACCGAGCTTCTTACTCTGTGTGCGTCACTATGCATCTGTTTGTATGCTCAGTTTTCATACCTTTTACAGTTAAAAGAATCTTAACTCTGTTTAGTTTGATTCTCTTCTGATGCAAACAACGACTGCAGAGTCACCTGAGTATCTCTGCTTAGTCTGTTTAGGATAACAGTATAAAAAGCCACATAGAGAAAGTTGGTGAAATCCAACAGATATCATAATGACAGAGATATCTTCATGTGGGGCCTTTCTGTGGGTCAAACATCTCATGCTGTCCAGATTTGATAATAAACAGCTCAGATCATGATGTCCCTCAGAGCCACAGTTTGGACTTTTACAGAAACAGGTCACAGATCAAGAACTAATCAAGAAGTCCTTGATCCACATCTTAGTGCCTCATCGTGTTTTCATCATCAGACACAGAGCGGAGCGCAGATAAAGCTTTTATATAACGCTTGGGGAAGTTCAAACAGAAGATCATATCAGACTCCACTTCGTTTTGTTCTGCAGCTTATCGTTCTTACATCACTTGGAGATTCGCTTTATTAGGAAAACTGCTTTTATTATTGTTATTATTGTCATTACTGTTTTAGGAATATCTAAAGAAAGATTCAGAACATTTTCAGCTTCCAACCAACAAACCTGAAGTTTGTGTCAGAGATTTGACTTTGTCTTTAGGTGTTAGCTGCTGCATTTTCAGGTCACTTTGATTCTTATGTAAGAACCAAGGCAGCATAGAAATCTAAACTAGATTTATTTTAAGGTAAGAAACATTCATTTATACATTAAACTTTTTCCATTTGATTACTTCAAGTCTGTTTTATTTCACACAAGAGGCAGCAGCAAAGACCAAATATTAATGTAAAGATAAATAGAACTTGAACTCAGCTTGGCTTTTCACTAATGTTGAAACTATGTTTTAAAAAAATCTCTTTTTATTTTTGAACGATCCTAAATTAGTTCAACATCTTAGTGTTTAAGGTTTGAAGTAAACATGATCAAATGATTAACAAACAGTTAAACAGGTCTCTAGTCTAAGCATAACTCAACATGGACTTGTTACATAACAAAACTTGCTTTTTTGTTGTTTTTAATGCCGGCCGCCCTCTGTAGATACGACACGCTGGGCTGTGAGGCACCTTCCTGCCTCTTCCTGACAACAGAGTCCTCCATGGATGAACGGCTGCCACCCAGATTATTGTGACCATCAGGTGTGAGACAAAGGAAATCCTGATAACTTGATATTTCTGTCTCAAGCATCGTCGGACTTCTAAACTCTCAGACCTATAGTGTCATATTTTAGGATCACTTCAATGATAGAGTTGATCATTTTCATTTAAGCCCATCAGGTGGTGATAAGGAGCTGCTTTATCAACCTTCTGTTTAAAAGAAAAAAAAGGAAAAGCATTTTTAAATCAAATTTAAGCAAGTTTGTATGAGACTGGCTCCTGGAGACGACCTGACATCCTGGAACAGCACAGTGAGAAGAAAAGGTTTCATTAAAAAGTTTCAAAACCTACATGAAGACTTGAGGTAATTGAGGCATGGAAAGCAGATAACAAGCAGTTTTAGACATGGGCAGCAAATGTATGAACTAAACCATCAAGGAGCAAAGGGAACCGGTGAGTATTTATAGCACAGTGCAAACACGAGACGGGGAGATACACTGGGACGGCACAGGGGGCAACCAACTTAAAATAAATAAATACACTATAAAACTAAATCATGACAAACAGATGCTAAAAGCAAAATAGAGAAATAAAACCCAGATATCTGCAGATTGTGACAGTCACCATCCTAGGAGACAAAGAAAGAATGAAAAACATGATCATAAGTCTAGGCAGTGATCTAAAGGCAACTAAAGGGCTTTGAACGCAGCTTTGAAGGTGGAGCTCAGGAGAGGAGAACCAACAAGGAAACTCCAGAAACATGAGACCACGGTGGAGCTCTATAGGCCGACACCATCATGGACCTTTGAGAGGGACGCTGGAGACGCCTGACGTAACTCTGGACGACTGGTGGTGCAGCTCTGCATCAGAAACATAGTTAGTGGCTTTCCTTTTCTATTTCTTAGGTGTAGGGAGTAGTGAATATAAACGTTGAGTAACAAGACTTGGTCACTAACACTAAAGTCTAAAATAATGTAACCTGCTGAGCTGGTAAACATGCGGCTGGATGCCGACCCCGAAGGTCCAAAGTGTGCAAATGTAGCAGTGTTTACATTGATGCAGGGCTAATGAGAGGGCAACAGAGCTGAGCAGGTGTTTGAGGCCAGTGTTTCCCACTGCCTCAGTCAGACACAGCAGACATGACAAGTTGTAGCCTTACTCAGGAACAGCATGTGAATCCAGATTAGACTGAGCTTGTGTTGTACTGCAGTTTAATACACACCCAGAGTGTTATTTAGATAGAGCCTCACCAATACAAGCCTCTTATTAAAAACATGTCTGAATACAATCAAACCAAGGATCTGAAACTCATCCTGAAAATGAAAAACCTCTCATATTTATGTTGTTGTGAACATGAACAACTAAACATGTTCTCCTGGTGGTTAAAGGACGCAGTTATTCCCATTGGTCTGGGATATTTATTCCTAGAAACTATTGTTCTATTCTACCTGCTTTCATAACAGCCAGTTATTTTTTGGAATATCTTTGCTATTGTATTTTTTATTTGAGCTCTGTTTCATATCATATTTGTTGTCTTTCACTGTATGCTTTGGTCTATTTGTTGCCACTGATACACCTGAATGTTCCAAATAAAAAAGGAGGATTTTTGTACTTTATTATTATTCCCACATTTCTATTTCAAGTCACGTTCTTCAGGCTGGCAGCGTGTTGGTCTCAGGGCTTCTCTGGGATAATCAGGTTTTATTGCTTCTCTTGTCTTCTTTAAGTGCTGCTCTTAAACTACAAATATCATCATTATCTGTGGAAACCAAGTAAGTCAGTAAGTTGAGTTTCGAAATAAACTAACTGGCAACTTAAGATGTGAACAAGCAGCTCCTGTCGCTGACTTTACATTAATCATATATCTAAATTTATTTAAAAAACCTTCTTGTAACAAACATCTCCAATTCTGGAAATTCTGAAAACATCTGGAATGAATCTTGTAAAATGAACTGGAGAATAAGAGAATTGCTGTCTGCTTAATTTAAATGAACGTGGACTTGTTGCAGAGGTGTAGGACTTCATCTCCACCTCCACAGCAAACTGCAGGCTGCTGATAGCTGCTGGTTTGCTTGGGTGGGCCAGCAGGAGTCTCTCTAGGACAGGGGAGTCGAACTGGTTCCAGAAAGGGCCGCGTGGCTGCTGGTTTTATTTCCACCCAAGCAGCAGGAACCAGACTCCATTCATCTCATAACTGACTCCTGTCTTAACCTGATGACTTGATTAGATGGCTATAGTCTGGTTGCTGCTGCTTGGGTGGAAAGAAAACCAGCAGCCACACTTTCTGGAACCACTTTGACACCCCTGCTTCAAGCCTATAATCGTCTTCATTCCTGACCACACATCCCTGCTCTCCAGCTTCTCCTTGTATGCCTCCATCTTTTTTCCTGTCTTGTCTAAAGTTGCCTCTGTATACTTCCCAATAATAATTTTTCCCGGTTTAGCCGTTCCTTTAGCTGTGATCCAGGGTTTATTATTGGGGAACCAGCTCACTGCTCTGGTGGGGATAGTCTTATTTTCAGAGTCACACATTGGGTCATGGCGTTCATGTCGTCTCCATGCGTCTGTGACCTCCATGTCGTCTTCTTTAGCTTCCCCTCATCTCACGGTCCTCTTTACTGCAGACTGCCTCTGTTAGAAGGGCAGTGAGAACAGCCCTGTGATGTGATATGTAAAGATCAGAGAACAAAAGCTGGATTCAGAAACCCCAGGATATGACGTAAAGTCAGACTTAGCTTAGCATGAGGAGCCAGTTTCCAGGTAATCCAGCTAAATGCCGCTGTCTCCCCCAATGCTGTCCCTTTTCCTAGCGTCGGGGTACATTTAATAGGTGCAGTTTTTTGTACAGCCCAGAAGGTCCAACTGTGGGCAAAGATAGGGTTGAATACAGTAAGATTAGTATTCACACTGGCAGTAATGACACCCAGTTACGCCATTAAAATCAGTGATGCTTCTATGTGCAAGTTTGATAAAATAATGTCAAACTCCATGATTATTTCCTTTCTGATCCGACCAGTGATGACATGTTCAACCACTGGTGGTTTCCTGAAAACACGATGGACTGTGTTGATAATTGGCAAACTTTTAGGGGGAAATCTGGTCTAATTTGTAGTGATGGTCTCCACACCACTTTGAAGAAGCTCTTCATTCAAAGAATCGGGACAAATTAATAAGTCCTTCAAACCTCTGAAAGCCAAGGGTTCAGACAAGAATTTTAATAAATGTTTTTAAAGTTAATTTAACGATTTCTAAAAAAGGATACAATTAAACTCATTCCCTCTTTGTTGTGATTTACACGCCGGTGCATTGTGATGATAAACAGGTTAAATATCATCTTTAAAGGTTATTCTATATCCAGCAGGAGCCTTACAACAGAAATCAGCACTTTTGTTTCACCAGAGGTGACAAAGACAAATGGCACAGCTTTGACACATTTGGCTAATTTGGGCCAAGATGACAGCTCTGCTTCTGAAGCCTTTGTGAGACAGAAAAGTGATTAAAATAATTCAGTCCTAATTGACTTTAGTAAAAGTCAACAAGTTGATTTATAGAATCTGAAGCTTCTTCTGTATTTTATTAAATCAACAAAGTAACAACTGAAAATTATTTCCTCTTTTTTGTCTTTCCTTTAGTTAGAAACCAAGAGTTTTCTCTTAGACCTGATAACTGGGGAGCTGAAGCTGATTTATTTACATGTGTTTTCAGGGAAAAATTCCCTCTAAACCCCTCTTGGCATAACAAGTTAGTTTGAGTCTGATATATTAGTTTTAAAGAACTTCAGTTCCTCTTTTTGCTGATCATAGATTATCTTTTGGACATGTTGGATGCTGTGCAACTGGAAGAATATTTGCTGATATTTTTATACTGGGACATTTCTTGTGATGCGTAACCATAACTAACACTTGTTTTATTTTTTATTGTTTTTGATCAAAAGCTGAACCTACTTTAACTACATCCCACCTCAGGTAAAATGAAAAAGATGTGTGAAGGATGGAGAACAGGTGTAAAGAAAACCAAAAGAAATTCAAGCTACCTCTTCCATCAGTTATTAGGAACAACTTTGGATTTTTAGGTCATTCGTTGGATGAACCCAAGAATATCAGGAATGCAGTAAAGTTTCTTTCACTAAAACAAGACTCATATCTCAGGTTACAGCATCGTTGTGCAGGGTTTTCTATGGTGGCTGAGAGGTTCAATGGGCTTTTAACACAGAGAACCACTCCAATACAAAAATACTGCAAAACAAAAAAGCAAACTTTAAAACTAGACTGACACACAAATGCTGAGTGCAAATACACACTGTAACTACAGTGGGGAAAATAAGTATTTAGTCAGTCACCAATTGTGCAAGTTCTCCCACTTAAAAAGATGAGAGAGG
>JAUZNJ010033866.1:0-10923 GCA_034780135.1 Jordanella pulchra | reverse complement strand
TTCATCCTTTTAATAAAACTAGCCCATCAAGGTAGTGAAATTAGGATAATTAACTAGGAGTACTTAATTCCTTTCATTTCTCTTTGCAAAATATGTAGTCTTTTGTGGAATAATAGAATTCTGACTTATTTTGGAAAATTTTGTTCCAGATGGTCCTCAAAGCATAATTGCTACTATCATTCTGTTTTCAGTTTGCAGAACTGATAGAAATTGCTAATCGCTGGTGACAGTTTGTTTTATAACCTTTGTTGCTGATTGGGACTTGTCTGAAATTGGTATACATTTCAAAAACTTTCCTGTTAGAAGCCCACATTGAAAATGAAAATGCTCAAAATAAAGGGCAAAGAGAAAGACATGTATGCAGAAGCGAGAACAACTACAAATGAAGTCCAAAAATAAACTGTAACAGAGCAAGAAAAATGACACTGCAGTATCTGTGAAAAACGAATGGAAATGTATGAAGTAAAACAGAAGTAAAATGGGTTTAGAAAGGTGTCGGTGAAGGCCACAAACTAGCCAGACTGAATAAGAATTGCGAGATAAAAAAAAAAAAAGTGGAGATGATGGGAAAGTTTTACAAAGTTAGTCATAAAATTACCAAAGGATGGATAGATTGTTTGAGGCAGGACATGATCAAGAAAAGACATCAGAAGGGAGAAAAGCAAAGAATCTAGTTGGAGGGTAAGTGGAACAAAAGACAAAGGACCAGCAGCCTACAGGCAGGAGTTGAGCCATTTTAATTTTCTCCATTGAGGTACTGGTGATGAAACTGATGGACGGCAAATGAGGATTTGCTACCTATTGAAGAAACGGCTAAGACAAACAAAAGCAACACTTTATACTCTGAGAATGTAAACGTTGTTTAAAACTACATCAAAAATCTGATTCTCTACTAACCAAAAGCTACGGTAGTGATAAATGTGATTGATTCACGATTTCTTTTGCAACTGATGATTAATTATACAGCAATTTGATCCTTAGATGGATACAAACATCTTTTGTGCAGCAAGGATTTATTGAAGATCAGCGATCAGTATACAAATGTCTTCAGAATGAAATGAAATGTATAATTTACAGTATGCATTTGATAATCTTTGACAGCATGGTGGATGAGACTAAATGGTTTCCAAGGAGAAGGAAGTGGAAAGATGGTAAAGTCAAATCTGCATTAGATGTTTCACGCCCTCTTTCATAGGTAATAAATATGACTTCATTCTTTCTGCAGGTCAACCTGTAACATGGATCCCAGTGTTTGTCAACAACTTTCTTTGGACAGATTATAAAAAATGCATAGAGCAGCAATTAAATCCTGATCTGAAGAAATTTGACATCTTGAAAGTACTATAGTCATTTCTGAGGGTTGTAGACTTCAGCAAAATAGGTAGAGCTATCATTAACAAATAGAACATGGAACAGTGAACATTCCTGGGGGAGTTATCTCACTGGCATTATTTAAGGGTTTTTGTTATGATTTGACATGAAGTCAAGGTCAAAATTGCATATAGGGGGTATCTCAGAGCTAAGGCCATTTCTGGCTAAAAACAACTCGAAGATTTGTCTCCTACATTAAAATAAATCTTAACCATCCTTCACGCTATTGTTCTGGGGTTTGATAAGGAAAAAGTAGTATGTTTTTAGAAGCTGCGCATCCTTTTTCTGGTGACATTACATAGCATTTTAGGAAAAAAAAATCTACCACCGGTCTAACATGGGGCTAAGAACATAAATGGTCTAGGGCTACTTCTACTCGAACTGCTTGATTCATGATTCATGGCTACTAATTCCGCCATAGATTCCCCTCTGTCAGAAAAATTCTTTAGAAGAAAAGCTCTATTGCATGTTTCCTCAATTCTGGACCTGGAGGTCCAGTGCTCTAGACATTTTAGATGTTTCTCTAATTCACATCTGAATAAAATGGCTTAATTACCACCTTAGTATTTTTCCCAAGTCCTGTTAAGTATTGGACTTAAGTATGCTGAAGCAGAGACGCATGTAAAAGGTGTAGGGTAGCAGCTGTCCAGGACTGGAATGGAGAAACCCCACTCTATTGCACAGTTTTGCAGTTGGAAAATTCTCCAACATCTCATAATGCTTAAAATGTTTGGGCATGACCAAGTTGAAATCTAGATCTAAATATTAGAAGCCGTGATGTTACATTAAACAATCGTGTTTATGATTCTTGAAAATTCAAACATTTGACTGAATTAAAATATTTTCATAATCCTGCCAAGATTACCCATTTCATTTGGTTCGGGGACAGCTGGACTTTGTCATAAGGATAGGCTAGTTTGGGTGGAAAAAATCAAAAGGATGATCTGAAGAGTGACATTTGAACAAAATCAAATATAACATCTATGGTATAAATGGTTTTTCATAGCACTGTCAATATATGGCAGATGTGATTGTTACCCTTGGACCCTGAGAGGAGGAGAATTGGCAAGACTACTGATATCCTAAAATAATGATAAAGGCACATAATTTTGAATATCACCACAAATTAATAAACCCTGCAAAGGAGACAGAATAAAAATTAAAACGTTTGCAAAAGTCTAATGCTTAGACAAAACTGAACTTGTACAGCAATTGTGCCTAATTCATTCAAGGGTGCATAGGCCTTGTTAATCTGTCATATCCAAGTAAAGCATTTGCTCAGCAGCAGTGTTTTAGATCCTATAAAAAATAAAGACAAAATATAACCTGTGGAGAACAATAGGAGTGAAATTGAAAAAAATGCTTTCTAAGGGACCAATAAAATAGTGTCTAGTGACTGTTTTGGTTGATTGTCTACTGATTCTCAATCTGTTAATCTATAAAATGAAAGAATACCCACTGTCCTCCCTGCCGAATCCTTTCTGCTTGAGAGTATGAACCATGTTTTTGTAATTTTGTGTTGTTCTCCCACTGCCACCGAAGTTTTCTCGTTAACCGTAAAAGCTATTACACCATCTTTTTGATTCTTTTTTTTTTTTTTTTTTTTTCTTTACTATTTTCCAGCAGCCTTTCTCAGTGCCTGTTAAATCTTCCACTACAGTCACTTCCTAACTGGGTACTTTTGGATTCTTTCATCTAAATTCACCACCCAAAAGCTTCCGTCCAACAAAGTTCTTACTTGCCGATTCCTCTTAATTACTTTAGGCACGGACTGCTTTTCATCTTTCAGACTTGTTGTTCGCAACACTTGTTGACTGCAATTTGAAAGGCCTCTGTAGGGAAATGTCACTGTTTCTGTGAGTGACTTTCCATTAGGCAGAAACCTCATAGAAATTGGGTGAGTACAAGTCTTTAAAGGAGGTGGGAGTGAATCAGCATGAAGGCATTCAGATGTGGAATTCAATGTTATTACTTCATCTAGTTAGAAAATACTGTGATACAGTCGAATAACATTATATTTGAAAATAAAAGTAGTTGTGGAGAAACAAAAGAAATGCAATATAGAATTGCTTTGCCTTTATGATTTTATTTTAGTCGTATTAATGGAAATAATTACTTGCATAACTGCAAACTTTTTTTGTTTATATTTTGTTGGAAGGAAAGTACGATAAAAGCTTTATAAGATGGAATCTAAAAGCAAGATTTAAAATATCGAGCCAACCAGGAACAGATCTTGCAAATATGTAATAATTCCACCAAGTGTGATTTAGCTCAAAATAAGCTCCTACCAGGTGTTTTGTTTTCCTCTGGTTGGGTCAAAAGTAGACTGTTTCCATGTATAAACATGTGGACCATGATAGACTCAAAGAGAACAATACATTTATATTGATGCTCTGTTTGCATGATAAACGAAATATCTATGCAGCGCTTGCATTATGTAATGCAGATGATATCGTAAATTCATGATATGATGATCATCACTGCAATTTACTTGCAAGATATTAAAATGATCAAAATCAAAATAAATATTATGGCATGCCAACATTTATCTAGTTTCCAAAATGTTGGACCTCTTTTGCCAAGTTGCTTTATCTTCAGTTGCCAGAAAACAAAAGGAAAAGTCACCCTAACACTTTTATACCTCAGAAAGCCTCATGAAAATAAGTGATTGTAGTACATTCTGGAATTAAGAGTTATTAAATGGTCTCCTTGGTTCTCTTATACAGTTCAGCCCTTGCCTCCTTCAATATATCTGTATGCCAGTAAAGAAGATCTATTACTTCAAGTCTTTGTTCAAAGCTGGTATTTTCTACAAAGGAGCGCATGTAAATGTATCCTGTGTAAATTTGTCCTGACCCCTATCTTGTTTGTTGCAGATTTGAACCTCTCTAATTTGTATGTAAAGGTCTGTTTCTTTGCTACGACCAGCTGGGTTTTGCACTGTAGCTTATTAATATTTTTGTGTACTATCTCTACTTATACTGCATCAATTGAGTAAGCTACCACTAGGAAACTAATATTCCAGAAACGCTGAATTCAAATGATGGAGGGGATTTGTCAGGCTCTGGGATTTCTTCATTTTGCTTGCTGTATTACAGGGAGGGTAGTTTCAGGTGTTGTTTTAACAACTTGTATGGCAGAAGGAAAAAATTGAGAGATGCGCAAAAAAAAATGTAAATGAATCAAACAAAAACAATCAGTTCAGAAAGGGACATTGGTGTATGACTTAGTAAATTAGATTACTACATGGTCCCAATATAAAATACAGAAATTTGTACTCTGAGAGAAGTACAATATCTCCATGTGCACATAATACTTCTTCAGGGCTCTGTTAGCAGGAATTACTGTATTGAAAGAAGTGTGGCATGGAGAGGATCAGCCTGTGGATGTGCTTAAGTAGTAAGCCCAGGTTCCTTTGATGCTTTTAGGCATCACTGAGTCTGGTGCGTCTCATTGTTCTCTTCACAACACCTCATAGATTCTCTATGGTGTTCAGGTCAGGATAGTTTCCTGGCAAGTTGAGCCCAGTAATGCCATGGTTATTAAAGCAGGTATTGGTGCTTTTGGCAGAGTAGGTAGGTGTCAGCTCCTAACGGAAAATTAAATGAGCATCTCCATAAAAACCTGTCAGCAGATGGAATCATAAAGTGCCTCAAGCACCTTGGATGTT
The DNA here is from genome assembly GCA_034780135.1 of Jordanella pulchra. Taxonomy (NCBI): domain Eukaryota; kingdom Metazoa; phylum Chordata; class Actinopteri; order Cyprinodontiformes; family Cyprinodontidae; genus Jordanella; species Jordanella pulchra. Next base: position 5,882 of record JAUZNJ010033866.1, on the reverse strand, counting down.
GTACCTCTGTACTCTCCCTCAATACCCTGGGAACCTGGTTTTCAAATTAAATGTGAAATGTATTTTCATCTAAAAGGGGACTTGGACTCACTAAGCAACAGTTCAGTGCATTTTCTCCTTAGCATAAGTGTTCTGTTGTGGCTCTTGTAGTGCTGAGTCCAGCGGTAGTCTATGCCTCATGAATCTCCCCTTAACGCCTAAATGGCCTTTGCATCAAAATCCTCTCAAGGTTGCCATTATCCTGATTGTTTGTCGTATTTGTCTAACACTCTTTTCTTACTACTAAACATTGAAAGGAAAATACTTTAACATACCTAAATTACTAGCTTCTTTAACATTTACCTTTTGCAGATCATTCAGCTTCTGGATGGTTTCAACTCATAATGGACAAGTTTAAAGTCCTTTACCATTTCACAAAATTATGATGATAAAATGATTATATTTCAACATTGAAAAGATTTTTTGCCTTATTTATTTTCTGCTAAGATTCTTGTTTACTGAAGGACTGATAGTTTTGCCTTTTCTTGTTGAACCACGACACCCACAACTAAGCTTTTTATACTAAATAAATATACTCATATAATAGGTTTAGTTGGCTTTGACATGGTGAACTGCAAAACATGAAATTATCCCCCACAGAAAACAATTAAAATTTGAGAGGAAGAAACTCTTTTTTTCCTAAAGACATTTTTTTTTCTTTCTATTCTTTCACAATAAAAATTAAACCACCTAACTATGTGCTCATTACAGTCAACTCAAGAGTTACTAATTAACTAAACATTCATGTTTTTTTTTTGGACAGGCATATGAAATTGGAGCACCTGGGGAAAACAACCACACCTCTATGCCGAACACAAAACAACTTCTAATGACTTTTAGGTAACTCTTTATGTGCTATGCACTTTGTAGCGTTAACTACAATAACTCCTGAAGCATTTTCTAAAGGAAACTTCAAAATGAACCTTTTTGTAAACACGGTGCATAATTCTCCAGAGGTTTTAAACAGAAGGCTGATTTCAGCTGACAGTCAATGTTCTTTCAGCCTGTAGGTCCTTTTTTATTTGCTGTTCAATAATTCAGATGTGTCTGAGGTGTAAAGCTGAAACTTCATTGGGTGAAAAAAGAGCTTTTCTGGTGTTTTTAAAAAGCTCAAAATGTTACATTCCAGTGCATAGAACTTTTATCTAATGCCATGCTTCCTATGGGCTTTGCCAAGAAGGTTTATTTATTTATTTATAATATTACACACACTTGTTCCTGAAGTCTCAGTGGGGTTTAGTCTTCAAGTACTCAACCTGCACATAAATTGCTTCCTGTTCTAGTGTCAGAAAATACTTGCTAGCAATCAGGAGCGCACAGCTTCAGCACTTCCTAGAAACATATAAACACACACACACCATCAGACCCTTAAATAAACGAGCCACAGGATTGGTCAAACGTATTACAGCACTTTTGTGGATAAAATGGCTTTACCTGTTGTTGAACCAAGTTGACATGCCCCTTTATCTAACAGCTTTCCTCATAATTCCATCAATACTCAGGGTCACTGTGGCCTCACATCTACACAAACGCAGTTTGGCAGCAGACAAAAGTGCCAGATTCTGGACTGAAGCAGTTATACATATTACACACAACTGAACAAGAAAGCACACACAAAGACTCTAAGGCTGAATAGAAAAAAAAATACTTGAATCTAAGGAAGCATGCTTAAATAAAATCCAAAGACAAGTGTTTGGTCTGTAAATAAAACAATCATAGGTATCATTTTTATTACACTTATGAAATTGCCCAGGAATCAATTTTACCTTATAAAAAGTCTAGACAGAAATATTTGCCAAAGATTTGCCAAAGTGCTGTTTCACTGCAACTAAACTTTTGACTAATGATATTTGTATAGTTGTGTGCTATTAGTTTGGAAAATATAGAATTTCCTACAGTTATTGTAAAAGTCCCTCGAGGCACATAAAATGAATAAAGTTAGGTAAGTATTACTCCATACACATTATCTTCCCTACACCTTTAAATTGAAATCTTGCTAAGTAACACACTGCCTAGCAGTTATCAGCTTCTCAAAGAGGCCAACCTTTCCAAACCTTTCCAACCTTTTATTGGCTAATAATCCCTACAAACACTAAACGCTACTAAACGGAGGCAAAAGTAAGAAATAAAAACAAATAAAATGGGGGGGGTTATGAGTCCGCTCAAGAGTCTGTGGAGAACTTTCAAGCTTTAAAGCTTAATGCATTTAAAGTGTCCTTTAAAAATAGCATTAGGTAAATGTCAATAGACCCTGATGCCGAGATATTAAATGCACTCAATACAATGAAAAACATACAAGTCAAAAATGCATTAATTGTAATAAAGCTGAAAGAGAATTGGTTAGATTAGCTGGTTCCATGACATTCTGTTCGTACGCTTCTGGCTGAAACGAAAGAAGCTAGGTTCACAATGTGGCCTACAAATGTGGCTGGAAATAAGGTAGCTTGGAACTCAAGATGTTAGCCAGTCCACTGCAGCATTCAGTTGGTTACTTTTGGATACCATCAAAGTTGAAATCAGAAAGCTCATTTCAGGTAAAACACAGATACAAAAACCTAGACTAGCACAGCATCAATCTGGTTTTGAGCAACCAGAAAATGAGAAATTTAGAGGAATTTTTTGGTTATTTTACCATTGAGTTGAAAAGGTCTTTTGCAAGGGAAAAAAATCTGATGTGGAACTCAAAACTCTGTCTGATGGCTACCAACATCTGGAGCCTCAATTTTACTCAAAATGCAAAAATACTTTGTAAAATCTACATTTTATTTTAAGAGGCTGAAAATAGCCGAGCATCATATACTAATAAATTTGCTGCTCAGTTTCCTTTAGGTCTATCAGTATTCAGTAGCAAAAAGTTTAAGGCATGTCTTACAGGGCCTTAAAAAAATTACTCTGAATTGCAACTGTAACTCATATTTTTGCCAGGTCGCCATCTGCTTTTGCATGTCCAAAGACGTATATTTGCCTGGAAGTAAACATTTTTACACGCATCTAAAACATGGACTGTGGGTACTCTGGAGCAATTTAGAAAGAATAAATTCAGAAAATAGTTTGTAGTGTATGATACCACTGCTCACGGTTTATTTGGAAAACAGCCATAGTGAAACGAGTGAGCAGTTATTTTAAAATAAGAAAATGAATATTCTTCAGAATTCCTCAGAGAAAATGAAGGTAAATATTTACCACCGACAAACTCTAATTAATTTACATGTTATGACTCCATCCATAGCTAAAGCATGACCCTAATTGTGCTGATTTAGATTCTTGCTTTTGAATAACAAACAAGTAGAGCTTTCATTGCGTAACTGGGTCAGAGCCATTACCTTCTTTTTATGGTGGTATTTTAAACTGAATAGTACTGTTTCACATGTAACTGAAAGCAATATCTTAGTTTTAAATGTTATTTTCCAAATATCATCTGATGCCCAAACTGACATTATTCTATAATAAAGTGTAAGCTGTTACTATGATGTTTTTTTCTGCCTGATAGTTATTTGTATTATATTATCAAAGTACATTTAAGGGTGCTGATTTAGGCATGTTTTCTACTGAAGTCTAGTTCTGCTTTTCATAATCATCTATAAGCGTCCATCAGGTATTTGCAAATGTTATTGATGCAAATGTCTATTCCAGGAAATGCAGTGTAAGTAGTGATGTAAAGTTAAATTTCTAAGATCTAGTTTGTAATATACGTTTTTTGTTATTTGTTTATATATCTACTTCAAAGTAAACTGACACACCAATATTAAATTATGACACAGAGCTGTGAGGTACATTTTTGCAAATATGAATCCCATGGCTTTACTGTAAACAAAGTCATCATGGAAAGAAAAGGAGGGGTGGATATTATACCTCTGTCATTTCATTATTAGAATAGAGAATTCTGGATAATGAACCATTATTTCTATCAAATTAGTTTTTTTCTGAACCATCCAAAAAAGTATGAAATGTGATGTGTGTGACCCCAAAATGTGATGTTCCTGCCACAGTTATCAAAGACTTCCCTCTTTTCATAAAATACTCTAAAAGATGGGGAACACCTACTTTGTTTTCAAATTTTGCATTTGTTCACACGCCCAAAATTTTTAACAGTAGCACAAATAAGTTTTAATCAAGTTTCATCCATTTCGACTCCTTAGCTGTTGGTAGAATGCCGCTGTGTGCCTGTTATTTTTAATCAAGAAACACTTTTTCCAGTTTTCTTCTGCAGTTATCGGAACACTTTCTGAAAGGCTGACTTCTTAAGAAGTTTATCAGCAACCCTGACCTGTGATTTTAAAATATCTACAGTTCTATAGAATAGGCTCTTTATTTATGGTTCCTGGAATAATGGACACAATCTTGTTCATTGTTTCCACAGTGAACCAAATGCACAGAAAAACACAGCAATTGGTTTAGTAATAGGGGTGAATTTAGTCACTGAGGAAAACGATCAGCTAAGACCTGAACTAAGTTGTTATACCTCCTAGTTCAGATTTCAATAGGTCAATAGGCCACAGATTAAGGAGCAACCAGCTGTAGCTTTGGGTTCTCTTTAATCACCTTCATAAACGCATAATACAAATGTTTTCTTCAGAATGACTATTCAAATATTGTTAGTAGTATTTTGATCACTATACTAAGTCTTCTGAATTCTTAGAATTTTAGGCACATGCGTTTTACATTCTTTCTTCAAAGCGAACTTTTGGCTACTTCCAAATGAAACTAAAGTTTGGAAAAAATAAGTTTTTATACTTGTAGGGCTTAGATGTGGAACCTGCTTGTCTACAAACTTCTCTAAAAACCTTCCATAACTTCAGGACAAACCCACACTTTGTCATACATCCAGACTACTGCTGTTTTTTTAATATTTTGTTTTGTTTTCCACTATCGGATTTCAATGTGTTTCTGTTATCATAAAAAATTCCCTGAGTGAGATATATTGTCTGTTGAAGTCTAATTTGACTATGGCTCTGCTGTATTTTACCATCTTGTTACTGATTAATCTTGTGACGTTGTCATTTTGAATGAATAAACTCTGAGTTTACAGCGTTCTGTAACAGAATATATGACTTCTTCGCATTGAGTGGAAGGACCATTCTGCAACTGATACATCAGGAAGTAAGTTTTAAATTTACTTTGACTGAACTTAAACTAAATTTATGGAAGTTTCTAATCACTTAATCTGTTTATCATCGTGTGGATATAAGAGGAATTAATCGCTTCTTTTCCTTTGTCTTCAGTTTTGTTTTGATCACGACTCTTAAAATGTATACCGTTGTAAAAGTTTTCTTCCTCGTGCTGTGTTCAGGTCAGTATTTTCCCTTTGAGATCTAAATTTCTTTTAACTTGAAAAGTTGCACCTAAACTGCAAGTATTTGTTGACTTTGTTCTTTGAATTACTCCCATATTGTACCAGCAGTATTTTTAATTTCTTTAATTTCCTTTTAACTTGCTCATCATTTCATAAAATATGCATAAGCGTGCGGGTGAGAAGGTTTATGGTCTAGGATTAAATCCAATGTATAACATAGTGTGTTGGTTTCTATTCAAATGCCGTCCTTATAAATGTACTGAGATTCACTGATATTTCTTTCTGTTCTGCAGGACTTTTACAGTTTTCATTAGCTGCAAACCGTCTGCGATGGTTTAATTATTCAGAGGGTGACTATACCTGGAGTGAAGCACAGAACAAATGCTTGAGCAAAGGGGGGTCATTATTGAGTCTATATGATGAAGAAGATCTTAATATGATACGTAACTTCAGTTTGTCACTGAAGACGGAGCTTTTCAAGGTTTGGCTTGGGTTGAAAAGGAATCCTAGCTATGTCCCTAAATGGTCAAATGGAGAAAAAGTCATGTTT
>JAUZNJ010033865.1:0-12969 GCA_034780135.1 Jordanella pulchra | reverse complement strand
GTATCTGCATAGAAAGGCTGTGTCGTCCATTCAGCCCTTTTATGCTGACGTCATGGTGCCGTATTTGCATAGAAAGGCTGTGTCGTCCATTCAGCCTGACATTTTGAAAAAGCCTTTTCTTTCCGTTATATGATGTCATCCAAAGGGCTTACTATAAATAGCAGCTGCTATAGCACAAGCTTTTTATTGAAATATAGAGAAAGTTTAAGAATAACAAATATTCTTGGTGTTTGAATTAATATATCACTTTACTACAGTGGCCCAGAAGGAGACAAAACATGAGTACGTTTCTAATAGCCAAAGCGGTCTGGACTGGGCTCTGATAGTTAGCCTACATTGATATAACAATGGCTCATTAACTTTTGTTTTTGTTCTTTGTCCTTTTAATTTACCAAAAGATTCTCTTCTGCATTATTAAATAAAAACCTGATCTCAGGTTTTATTTCTCAATTGAAGTAAAATACATGAAATCCAGAGTGTTTATCTTTGATCACACTGAATATGAGCCGTTTGGAGATTTCTACCTCCGAGTAATAATACTATGATCTAAGAATTATTACATTTTTTCATTTTGCAGTAGAAAAACATGAAATATTCCTAAAGTATGCTACGTTCACACCGCAGGCAAAAGTGACCCAAAGCAGATTTATTTTTTTCCCCTCATGAAACTCATATCTGACTCCATGTTGCTTCTCTGCTGTCTTGCTTTTTATGCTCCCATAGATTATCTGCTCCTCTGCCGACAGTACCGTGTTCTTCCTAGTTGCAGCTAGCGATGTTAGCAAGGCATCTTCAGGCTGTTCACTGACTGTAGATTTTTTTTTACGTAAAGTGAACTTGGAAGAAAACAAAACTACCTCAACAGGTGGGATAATAAAGTCATTAAAGTCCAAAGAACTTTACAAAAAGAGCACTAATCTGTCTAAGGCTTGGTTTATGTTACTGCTGAGATATATATAAAAAATAAAGCTACCAGCTTGCATATACAAATCCCCCAGATGCCTTTAAAGGTCTGTTTTATTTGGAATCAGGTCTGTGACTGGAGCCTGATCCGGGCTGCAGTATCAACAACCCTGCAGAACAGAACTGGAAACAAGCATTTAGACCTGCAGTGCAAATATAGCCTTAGTCAGGCTGTCTGCTCCAGTAGCCCTTCTTTGACTTTAGCAGATACTCTTCTGACAGATTCAAGGACTGATTGGTGGGCAGTGGGTTTAGTAGTTGAAATAGGAGCAGAGAAGCATCACAGTAATGTTACTCAAGCAGAAGGAGAATAAACAGCACAATATTTCTAACTATTTGTTTTGTTTGCTGTGATAATGATCCTAAATATCTCTCATAGTAGTCTAGAAAAATCTTACATTTGAGTTGGTGAAAGTCCTGTTTTCTTTCACCACAGCATAATAGTGTCGCCGCCGTGCTTTGCTTTGTCTTATAGTTGATGTTCTGTGTGAACTAGATGTTGGGAGGATAAACAAAAAAGGTGAATTTCATCTGAACAGAGCACTTTTTTACCAGATGTTTGAAATCTGTCTTAGCTTATAGCTTTATTAACAATCAACACTTTGATTTAGGGCTGATTTGTTTAAAGGTAACTAGAGCTGAGGAAGTTTGATAACTGCTTTAACATATTGAACATTAAAGAGACGGTTACAGGATGTCTCTGAGAGCATTCATGAAACGTAGGCAGTTAACGAAGAACCTGTGGATTTTATTCCAATATCCACCAGAGAGAAAAGGAGATCGTAAACCTTCCCAGGAGAGCGTCATAGGAGAATCTTTACAAACCATTTGGCCAGAAATTTCCCACTTTGCAACCAAATATAACTGACATAGCTTTAAAATAAAGTGGAGCCTCTCATTTATTTACTGTTTCTTTTTTTTCCTTTCTTCTTTAATTTAAAGGAAGAAATAAAACAACCAAAAGCAAAGAACGGTTTCTCAACTATCAGTAAAGAGAAATGGGGGCTCCCTTTTTTTTTTCTATATTGTAGAAAATCTTAAAAAGCGAAAATCTCAGTTTATTCTTTTCAATTTCATGTTGAATATCTAAGTGATAGACCGTATATTCTACCTCCTGTTGGTCCATCTCATGAAAACTTCAATCTATACGAACGCTTTTGTCAAACCAATCAGTAGTCTGTGTGAGGGTTACATTCACTGTAGTTCTATGGGTAAGACGTGTTTACTGTGGGAGGTTTCTTCACCGGTTGGTTTGTTATTAGATCTGCTGCAGGCGTCATCTTCTTCTGGTTGTTTTTGACTGAGCAGAGAGTTAGTTTAGCCAGAGATCTACAGTCAGCATACAGGAGCAGCTGTCAGGATTATTTTCATTTCCAAGTTTCTTTATTATTAGTTCCTTGTTCCTTGTAGAACCAAAGTAGTTGTCGGACGTGTTTTACTGCTATCAATCGTGAGACAATTTATTATGTGTTGGAACTTTTCAGATGAAACAGAGTTAAGAAAAGTTAATAATTTATTTATTAACTTAAATCCTTTGTTAATAGGTTAAAAAATATATATGGTTGCTTTAAGTAGTTTCTCTTCCAGTTAGTAAAACTACTTGATATAGTTTTATTTAATGGTTTCTCTAGGTGTTCTTCTTTTCAAACTTGTTTATTTTACAGATCTAATATTTTTAATGTTTTTATTTATCTTTTTAAGATGGATTTTTATGAATTGCATTCATTTCAGATTGTGTTTTACAGATCACAATACAAAAGCTCACTCTTGACCAATAAATATGTTGTTGCTAACATTCAGCTAACCAATAGAAATGCTATTTTTTTTTTTGTTCATCGCTCCTGAGTAAACCTACTCTGAGGTAACGAGAATCTGATCTGTGAATTTGAAAAGAAAATGCAACTCATAAGATTGTATCTTAAAACGTTTATATAAAAACATGTTAGAAAACATCACTTTTCCTCTGAAAACACTTTTTTATTAGGATGTTTTTTGATTGCTTTTTAAAAAAATTGCTATTTACTAAACATGTTCTTTACTTGTGCAGTAATAGAACAAATTTCACTTTATACTTTCATTGATTATTTAGATTTATTTCTTCATTTTTCAAACCATTTTATTAATTCCCTTTAGCCTAAGGAACCCCTATCCTTTGTTGGTCCTTTTCTTTTCAGTTTAAAGCTCCATCAGATTGGAATAGCCTCCTTCCTTCACTAAGATCTGTCACCTATTTTCATATCTTTTAATCATTTCTTTGTTTATTGTCAAACCTCCCATGTTCAATTTTAAGTTCTTCTTTTTTTTTCTTTCTCTTTCCTCCCTGTTGGATTCATTCTGGCTGTGACGGCATTTTATCGTTGAGGAAACTCCACCCAGTCATACAAGGAAACTGTATTGAATGGGCCAATGTGTGAACCAGTGTAACATTTAAACAGAGCTGAAGCCAGAAAAATAAAATGCATGTTTGCTTCTATAGTCGACAGGAACAAGGTCTCATCCTGAGTGACCTGCTGCTTCTCTTACACTGACGCAGGATGTAAAAGTATTAAGACAGTCTGTAGTTTAGTGGTTTGATGGAACAAAGCATTTCTGAGCGACTACTTGGCCGATTATTAGACTTTTTAAATATGTTTTTAAATTTAACCTTCAGACAAGACCACACAACAACCATTAAGTGTAACTTACATCTTTTCGTGCAAATAACGTGTATAAATTAAGCCTATGGAGAAATATGTTGGTGTTTCTGTGCAGGTTTTCATTTTCATAAAGAGACTGTCTCAGTGCTGCCCCCCTAGGGTTGAACAGTGGTTATCGCAGGGGAATTTCCTGTTGGTTTAAACCTAAACCTAAAGTTTGCTTCATGGATCAACAAGTCTGGGGTCTTCAGATCCGTCACAGTAATCCAGCTAAACACTTAAAATAATAACGATGAAGCATATTTATGTGTTTTAATGTCGCGATAGGAAATAAATTAGCCAGAAGTAACATCTGTCCTCCCCATCAACCTTCGTGAAAGTGTTCATGTTGAATTTGGACATTTTTGTTCGTCTGAAACTTGTTCCTCCAAAAGCAAAGAATAAATGATTGACTATTAGGTTCTCATCATCCTATGCGTTGAAACATCTTTAAAGATAAAAATCAAACATTAAACATACATTACACATACTTCTATCTGATGGTTTTTGTGTGGATGTTTCGCTGCTATATCTATGATCTCAGACTGCTTTCTGCATTAGTGGTGTTTTTATAAAGTAACATTTAACTTTTATGTTGCTGTTACTTCAAAACTCTTCTTTAGTCAATCTGATCTGGTGAAACTGACAACTAAACGAATGAGATCTCTCTATTTCTCTGTTATACATCCACTCTGACTCTTCTCGCAGAGCTTGTTCTGTAATTGTAGCTGAAAGTTTGATTAAGTTGCTTTAAGCTCAATTAAACCGCTAACGATTTAAAGCTAGACTGCATTGAACAGGGATGTGCAGAATGAGCTGTAAAAGCTGCCGTCAGAGAGGAAGCCGAAGTTTTATTTATAAGATGCAGAGTGAAGTTCTGTTTGAAGTGTTTAAACTTGGACTGAAATTAGCAGAGAGGGGGGGGGTATGAAGACTTGTTCTTTGTAACAAATCCCTCTTTCACAACATCAGCTCCCTCCCCGTCTGTCTTGCTGCAACAACACGTCGATTCACTGCAACCCACATAAAGATTCTTCTACCTGAACGTCTGATCAGCTTTTCCTTTCCCTGAATTACAAAAGTGATGCATGCTGTTCGATCTTAGTCTGAATCACTGATGTATTTGCTCTGAAATGTGAAATGATTACTACTAAAAGAGCCTCTTTTTAAGCACTTGTGGTATTTTATTTTCAACTCCACCCAAACTCTGATTAGAGCATTTAAAGGCATCTGGGGGATTTAGAGGTGGCTTTGTAGTTCAGCCTAGTTGAACATCAGTCATTTCAGCTTCAACCGATGCTAAAGGTGAACCATAACCCTGCCTGCAGATGCTTGTTTGATTAATGACACAATATCACCTGCGTCTAACCCAAAATGAAATCATTCATTTTTAAAAGAAATATAAAAACAACTAGAATAAATGAAAGAATAAATGCTAAAACAGCAGGACTTTCACCGACTCAACGCTAATTTTCTAATTAAAAAACAAATTCTAATGCTAAGACTTCATTTAAATGAAATCAAAACTTCATATTCTTTTATTCTCTTAGCGTTAGCATCTGTTCTCTCATTTAATTCGCTAGTTGTGATGATTTAGCTTTAAAGTCACCCAACACTCAGTGGAGGTGACCCCTGAAAACCCAGCTCACCTCTGTATTATTCCTCTTTTAGAAGAGCTTTTCTTTAAATCAGCCTGAAATCATGAATGCTTCATATTGAATTGGTGTTGCTATGCTAACTCCTGTAAAGAAGCTTTCTCAGGACACAGTTGCTCTTTTCATTGACTGATAAATTTCAAATATCCTTGTTAAGTTTAAAGGGCACAAACGAGATTGACAGATAATCAGCTCAGGGTGCAAGAATAACAGGTCCTGGTTTGCCTCAGGCTTCATTAGCTGTTCGTCTGGAATGTTGACACCTCAGAAATGTTTCCATGTCTCAGGGCATACCTCAAGGATCTACCTGAAATTACCGGCTTACGTCATCTGTTGACATGAAACACTGGTTTTCTGCCTTTGCAGGAAAATCAGCGTCCCGCAGGAGACAACAACACACACGTTTAAGGGTGTGTTCAGATGTTTGGAAAAGTCCGAGTGTTTTTTGTGCCACAGGGGTGTTGAAACACGAAAACACTTACGGCTCACATGTAGCACCTGTCGAACATCAGACCACCTTGACTGAACCTTTGCATCAATAAAAGACAAGTGATGCTGGTTAATATTTTTCAGTTGCTAGAAATAGACTTTTAAACAGTAAACATATTTGCTTTTAACACTTGCTGACTAAACTGAACCGTTTTAAGTTCCTGGTAGATCTCTGGGTGGAGTATCACTCTAACATCCTGCACAGGTTTCCTCACAGGCATTTACCCTAAGTGAGCACATGGTTTCATCAGATCTTATGCAGCCTTCTTTACTTCAGTTCAGTTATTACTTAATTTTTTTTCTCTCACCCAGAACAGTCAATGTTACAATAATTCAACCGTATTTTACAGATTGTAAAATGAGACTGATTAAGCAGATCGAATAGTTGGGTCTTTTTGTCCATGTTCTCCTTTTGATTTGCTCAGTTTTTAAAGCCAAACTTATAGAGAAAAGTAATTCCACTAAGTAAATATGCTAAATTGCATTTACTTGGTGTCAATTTACAGTCACTATAAAAAAAAGTGTTGGCTCTGTTTACAGTTTTATGAGATGGCTTTGGGACAATTTAGAAAAAAAAGGTTTCCTGGTTTAAAGCTCACGCAACAACAGGTCATATTCTTTACCATGAAAAAAAAGCAAAAGATAAAATAAACTGGTTAAAAAAACATTGATCTGAAGAATTTCTTTTGGCTGCTCATAAACTGATGTGCGAAACCCAAAGCACATTTGGCATTCGTCATGGTTACTGAGATTTTTGCAGAGGAAGTCCTAAAATAACTACATCAAGCACAACACAAGGTCTTTACTAGGTGAACTTGGTCAGATTTTCTTAGCTAGCTGGTTCGTAGCTGCAGTTGTTTATATGCTTTAAAAAAAGCTAAATCAACACGCTGTAATATTTCCTTTATTTATCAGTTAATTGATCTCTTTAAGGCTTTTCAAATCACTGTATAAAGTATTTTAAGATGTGTAATTGTTACTTATGTATTATTGTCCTTGCTAAAAAAGTAAGGTGTTTGGCCAGATGTGAAAAACATATTTTAGAGTGTAGACATTCCTTGAGACGCATAGTCACGTTGTATGCCAGAATACAAAAGATACCAAAAAACATTTGATGGTTATTAAATATTTACACACAGTTTCCAGCCGCAGTTTTAGATCCTTTTTTTGAGCCTAAATAGAATTCCTGTGCCGGGTGCGATGAGCTGACATAAACAGACGTGGTGCCATCTGCTGGTAGTACGCGGAACTTCCAGAAAGTTAGACGGACATGATAAATGCAGCTACTTAATAGAGTCTGCAATTAACAACAGTTCAGTTTAATCTGTAGGAAAATTAAACTGCAGTAGCCCCTTTTTAACCCATAGAGGGCAGCACTTAGACAGTTTTAAGCTCAATATTACACAGAGGGGGTGAAAGGTTGGCTATTTTGCACCATTAACGCCAATTTTACAGTTTATCTATAGTATTTAAAAAAAAAGTTAACTTTGGGTTTCAGTTACTCTTTAAAGGAATGTAAACCATCCAGAACCTCCATCTCAGGTGATACAGGACTCCGCAATCACGTTACAGGTTCTAACGGTAATGTTAGGAAAAAAGGGTGAACAAGTATGGGTCCTTTAGTGAGGTTTGAAAGTAAATTTTGCTTAGCTGTATGTGACCACTGGAACCATGTCCGTTAAACAAAGCAGTTTGACCGCATGTCAAAACAAACGGCCAGTACCCACTCTCAAACACAGCGGTGGAGGTACCAGCCACAGGATGTGGGCACCTTGATCTTACAGAGTCTTTAAAATGTATGAAAATATCAAAACAATTTAAGACAGAAAACTATGTCAAAATAAGTCTTTAAAGATGTAAGAGTCTGTTGGGGAAGTACATTTTATCTGTAGGCTGTAGCACCTTCTCCAGATAGAATCACTAAGTTCCTTTTATTATGACATTACAGTAAAACAGGAATAAATGGGCAAAGCAAATGAAGTAATAGAAGACAATTCAAAGAGAATATTTTAAAAAAGCTCATTCGGGGATCAAAAGCAACAGTCTAAAATTTCTCTCAAGGTTCATGTTTGGTTTCTGGTACTACAAGAAGCTTTCTTGTTTCATGACGTGAGGGCTAGTGCTGGAGTATTTGGCTTTAATAATTTGATAACATAGGACCATGCAGTGACTTTCAAGTTTACGCCAGGATTTAAAAGGATTTCCAAAAATGAGTTTTAAAACAAGTGTGATATGGTCTACTCTGCTGTCCAAGTTAACAGGACCAGCTGAAGGCGAAAAAAGGCCTTTTTGTTTGACACATACTTACATATGCATGTGAAAAGTACACAATAGTAGTCTAGAGGTTAGGAAATAAAAGCATGAGTAATCATTTCAAGTTCCTGTTTTGAAACCCGTTCGTCTTGGTTTTGAAATATTTCCTCACAGGACAGAAAACTGTTTCCAAAAAGCTGTTTTTTTGGGTTACCTTCAACAGACCTTGATTGGTCACAAATGGCAGCAACAGTACTAAAAAGCTAAAAGTACTTTGCAGTGGCATACGCGTAATTACATAATTATGGAACTTGAATAATAAAGAGAAGAAAAATAATGACAATGAGATGATTTATGAAAAAATAAGATAATGAGAGTTGGATTAAGTCAAAAGCCACTCCAAACAAACATGTTTTTAATCTGAATTTAAAGCAATTGAGAGTTCAGCAGTTTTTACAGTTTTCTGGGAGTTTATTTCAGATTACTAAAGAAACTAAAAGCTGATCTAAGAGGTAGAACTAAAAAGGTCTGGGCGGTTGATCCACTGACGGCAAATTTGTGAGGTATTTTGGAACTGATCCATTCAGTGTTTATAGACTAACAGATGGATTTTAAATGCGTTGAGCCAGTGGAAGGATTTTAACACTGAGGTGATGTTCTCCACTTTCTTAGTTCTAGTGAGGATGCAGGCAGCAGCTTGGTGCCCAAGGTAAGTGTAAATTGTGCAAGTAGGTGGCCAGTTAATCGCAAGGCAAACAGATTGACAAGGAAGAGCTATGGAAGGAATGTGTGTGATTATGGTGCTAAATCAGTCGTTGTTATTGTAGACTTTAGGTGAAATTTAAAGAATTAGATAAAAAAAACATACATTGGGGGGATGGCATACATTTATTTCTCTCACAAAGAGTATTTTTGTAATAGTGTAAACTTTAATGCCTGTGATATGTTACTGAACATGCCTGGAACTAACCCGGGAGAGTTTTTATAAGTCATGATGTCTTTGGCTACATTATCTGCTGACTAAAGGTTTCTTTGCTGCTGATGAGCTATAGATTTTAAGGCAGTTTCAGTTTAGCTGGAAGGTGCCTCTCATAGTTGGGTGGTCATTGAAGTAGAGTAAGAGACTGGGCTTATTGAACAGAGAGGAACCCGGCAGGATAAGATGTGCTTCTATTCCACATGACTGCACGGTCAGCCTGCCAGCGGTCTCCATGGAGACGTTAGTGTTCACGGCTCTAAGAAAACATTTCCCTCAGCAGCAACAATTGTACCTTTTCAAGAGCGTTCTTCCCACTTTCGCTTTGGAATGTGAAAACCAAAAAAAAAGTTAATGAAGAGACTAGTTTCTGAATCTTTTCACAGATTCTCACAGGTTTGAATACTCGCACTTACCAAACTTCAGCCTGTTTCCGTGTGTATATTCATTAATTATTAATAGCTCTGGTTCATTCTCTGTGCTTGACTACAGAAGTAAGGAAGTTGTGGGACGATGAAAGATATTACTATTCTATGCATAGGAATCACAAATGTTGATGAGAAAACCAGAGAAACTTTAGTTTGTGAGTTGTACCTTTCTTATCAACCCCATCTAAGTCGTTTTTATAAATACAGCCACTTTTCTTTCTAATTCCAGCTGCCATTCCTTCGGGTTTGTAACTAACATCTACTCTTACCGAGAGACAAAAAAATGTACCTATTCTTTCCAAAAACAAATCGGTACGACTGGTTAAAGTTAACACTGGCATTCAGATTTTAATGGCTAACCGGCGGCCCCCACCAGAGCGCTGGATCTCTGCACCTCCTCCAGATTCGACACAGTCCCCTTGGCAGCTTCTCAGATTACTTGGTCTTGTCTTGGTGGGTTTGTTTGTGCCATCCTCTTTCTTTCATTACATGATGGACTAAATGGTGCTCCACGAGATCTTTAGAGGTTGGAATTTTGTTAGGAAATCTATTTTAAACTTCTCAAGTTTCTCTCTAACCTCTATCCTTTCCTCAGTTGTCTTTATTAGGTTTTTGTTTAAAATAATGTTTTAATGGTTTACTAATTAAGTGTCTTCTAAGGCAGTTTTGTCAGGGGTAGTTAGAGTAAAAAGACATCAGCCATTCTGTGCGGCAAGGCTGTTTCTACTGTAGATTGTGCCTGGAAACAGTCAAGGTGGTGAATGAAAGAAGGACTCTGACAAAAATAACATCACTGTTGAATGAAGTCACCCAGCCCAAGTCTGAGGCTGTTTCAGAGCTAGAAGGTTCCTTCAGTAAAAGGCTGCTGCACTCTAGTTACACTTATGAGCATTATTATAGATCCTTCCTCCCAGATGCTATCGTAGTGCGTTCGCACCAAATGCAAAACCAGTGGAGAAAAAAATACTTCTATTGGGTGCTTTTGACTACATGCCATTTTATTTTCAGTTCTAACATTTTCTGTAACTTGCTGCTGAAAAAAGTCAAAATCTCCCCAAAGTTGGACGATAAAGGATTATTCTTTTCAATGCTGGTCTACATTTAATGTTTAACAAACCTATGAGGACTTTACACAAAAGCTGCACCGGCATTGAGATTAAATGACTTAGAAGTAACAGTATCTGACTGCTGAAGGAAGGACCTAGGAGGTGGCATTTGAATACTTTGAATACTAAAAATCATCTGCCACTTTCCTTCCACCTAAAGGTAAAGAACTGCTTATTTTTTGCGTTTGTTTCATGTATGGTACAATCCAAATAAAATCCACAGTAGCGTGTCGCTGGTAGTTCAAAGCTACTGACTGTATAAAGTCATAAAGGAAAATCTTCCCCAGCTCAGGTTCCTTTATCTTTCTCCTTCCTATAAACTGTTTTTGAGAAGAAAAAACAAACCGTTCTTCCTTGTTGTCAGACATGTGACTCATAAGAGCCTCTTTCTTTTCTTTTTTTTCTTTCCCTCCTCTGCAATAGGCGAGGGATAACTTTGACCGTCAGGAGTTCAATAAAATGTGCTGGACGTTGTGCTCAAGGAAGAACCTGGATCAAAAACAGCTCTTCATCTCCAACGACGACGCCTTCAAGATATGGTGCATATTCAACTTCCTGTCAGAGGACAAATACCCGCTGACTATCGTCACTGAAGAGGTGAGATTACATCACATCAACAGTCAAAGGAAATGGGTTGGTTTTTATCTGTTCTTACTAAAAAAAATGTTTGATCAGTACTTAATTATGAGACATAATAAAACTCTGAAGAGCACTTCTGCACCTGCTGGACTATTTCCTAAATTCTGATTACTTAGTCAGCAGCTTGTAGAATTAAAGGGATTTTGTTCTACTGTGACATTTTCAGATTTTTATTTAAATCTTGAAAACTATGTATAATTCTTATGCACCACTTTATGTTGGTCTATCTGATGAAATTACCATAAAGAATATCAGTTGTGGCTGTAATGTAAAAAAAGCCAGGAGACAATGTCAACAATTAGCATGTGTTTCTCACTCAATTTACTAGTTTTACTGCATGGTTGAGAAAACGATTGTGAAATGGACTGTGAAGCAGTCTTTGCATCATTAAATGTCAACTTTCAGTTGATGATCTTTATCTCTGCTCTGTGGTAGACTTGCATTTTCACACCAAGCTATGACAAATCTGCAGGGTTTAGTTTTGCTGCAGCTGGTTTTTACTTTTTCAAAGTTTTCTTAGTGTTTTAGTAAAAGATTTTGACCTTGGACAGAGTTGAACTGCAGATATTTTAGTTACATTGTTATATACTATGAAGTGAAATTTGTTCCGTTATTGTTGCAAGCAAAGAACACGTTTTGTAAAATGGAAATAAAAAAAACTACATGTTTTGTAAATGGAAATTTGAAAAAAAAAAGCAATCTAGAAATGAAACTGTAGAAAAATTCTTAACAAAACAGAACCTTTTTGAGAGAAACTTATTTTTTAATTATTGCTTCACAATGCATGTCATCTCAAGGCACTTTCAAAGACAATACAGTCAGATTGGTTAAAAGTTTCTGTCAAGGAAAACCCGTTGATTGCATCCAGTCATTGATCTGCAAGACATGCTCCTCCTGGATGAGCTTGTGACGATCATTTTGGCTTACATTTTGTTGTTGATTCTGCAGCAATCCCTCACACTGATAATGCTTGCAGCAACAGTGGGGAGGAAAACTGCCTTTTAACAGGAAGACCTCAGCAAAACTGGACTCTGTGTGAGCGGCCTTCTGCCCACTCGGAGACAGAAACAGACGTACAAAAATAAGCAAATATACAAAAGGTAACTTTTAAGTAGCTGCACAGGTGAAACACAGGAAAAACCCTGTCTGGCAGATGAGCTCTGAGCCAGCTTCCATGTCAGAGGATGAAAGAGAGCCCTTTACTGATCCAGCCTGGGGCATCAAGAGTCCCTCTCATTTCATCAGTCAATAAAACCTTACTTTGGAAAAATCAGTCTGAAGATATTTCTTGGCCCAGTCTTGACGTTTTATCCTGTGTTTCTTGTTCAAAGGTGGTTGTTTTCCAGCCTTCCTTACCTTGGCCATGTCCCCGAGTATCGCAAACCTGTTGCGTTGATACTCCAGTAACATCGCAGCTCTGAAATATGGTAAAACTGGTGGCAAATGGTATCTTGGCAGCCTTATTTTCCTCAATTCATGGGCAGTTATGTTGCACCTTGTTTTCCATGCCTTTTTTCCCATTAAACGCTAGATTGTTCGGTGATCACGCTTCAAAAGTTTGTCATTTTCAAGACTGCTGCATCCCTCTGCAGAACATCTCACAATTTCGGACCTTTGAGAGTTCGTCAAATCTCACTTCTGACCCATTTTGCCAAAGGAAACGAAGTTGCCTAATAATTAGGCACACCTTTTAAATAGGGTGTTAATGTCATTAAAACTGGTAGCTGGTTCCACAGGAAAGGAGCCTGATAACTGAAAGATCTGCCTCCCATTCTACTTTAGAAA
>JAUZNJ010033864.1:0-12970 GCA_034780135.1 Jordanella pulchra | reverse complement strand
CCCCGTACACACACAAACACACACACACAAAGAAAGCACTCTGAGAGAGCAAAAGTCAAATTCCTTTTCTTATTCCAAAGATAAGTAAAGATAATTTAAATCATCGTTGCAGTTTGGACATTGTACCTGATTCTCTCCACTTCTGAGCCAAGGACCTGGGAGATAAAGGAAATGCTGCGGACCGATGAACCAATAACGGCCAAGGTTCTGTCCATTGACAAACACAACTCCTTTCCCCCAACCCTGTAAATAAATACCTGGAACTTAAGCAAGATTGCCACAATGGAAAACTATATTTTTTTTTTAATTTAGAACATAACCTTAAAAGTGTTTAGATTTTTTTCATTAAACAAATGTCTATATGTCAAGTAGATTTTTGTTATTCTTGTTAATGACATCAAATTACTACACATTATTAAATAGGAAGCCATATTCACAGGGAGTTTGATAAAGGTGTCTTTTGGAGGGCCACCCACAACAAGTTTGGCCTGGAAAAATCCTGGGACTGGCGGTGACTTTACGTCAGTCTTCCACTGAGCTGAACTCGACAATCTAAAAAGAACGACACAAGGGATGGAACCCCAGAGGCTGAATATATGTATGTATAAACTCTGATTGATCCACATGCTAAATTAAACCCACCCATTAACATGAATGAAACACTATTCATTTAGTTTCAGAATATGTCACACAAGGGTAATGTCATAGAAAGATTAAAATAGATAGTAAAATTCAAAAACAAAAAATCAAACCTTTTTAAAAAGCTTGGCTTTAGATCTAAACAGAATATGGTGAATCCAACGATGGCTGTATCATTTAGCACAATGTCTCCTACAATACCTGTATTCAAGATTATAAGATAACAAGTTAGATCAAGGCACGTACCAAAAGCGGTACACAAACCATCAGTTGTGTGAACAATAAAAAAAAGATGTGAATATTCTGGGTCATTAACGATGAATAATGAGTAATTGTTAACTTGTAAAAATTGCATAAAATTAGCTGCCAATTTTTCCCCAAATAGATTAAAAAGGGATGTATGATAACAGAAAAGTAAATGAGCACAGGATGTGTAGTAACTGACAGTGATCCTTGAATACCTTTGCGCTGGTTGTCAAGAACTTTACCATAATTCACTCGTCCACAGTTTTCAACAAGTACAGCCAAAGTCCTCTCTCTCTGTGAATCGCACCAATCAGTTTTCTTGGGAGAGTTCTAACAAGAAATTTTACAAATCAACGTAGAACATTTCTTCAGCAAAAAAGTGAATGCGAACAACCAGGAAGTTTAAAACCTGCATTAGTTTAAAAATAAGATTTAGTAAAAAAAAAAACTAAATAAAAAAATCAAAGTGGAAAAAAAAAACGCTGTAAAAATAATCTAAACTTGGAAATTGTTATATTTCAAATCAGTATAAAGCTGAGTAAAATGTTTACAACCTCTACCTATAAACCTTCTGTTTAAGGAGTCTAGAATACCTACGTCTATGTTCACATAAAACATTAAAAAGTAAATAGCCTACCTCAGCATCAGGCAGCATGACTTCATGAGTCTTGTAGTCCAAACACCCTACATATTGTCTGTCCAAGAAAACCTGGAGAACATCAACACTTTCAAGATTTTATTCCAAAACATCAATTAGAATTAAATCTGAAGAGCTTGTTTGAATAAAGGTCCCTGTTTTTACCAATGCTCTGTCTCTGACGTTGTTCCCAGAGTTCAGAGCTCCTCCACTGCTGATGCTGGTTTCATACAGTGTATAACCATATGACTGACCACTGTTGTTGTTGACTGGGAGGTTCTCCATGTTTATGGGCCTCTCTGACCTGCATGGCTGCATTGGTAAATGGAAAAACATGATAGAATTGACCAAATACGTTAAAATGGGGCTTTATATGATTATCCAACACAAAAGAGTGGGTGAGAGGAAAAGAAAATGATACATGGTCTCAAAAGGTTCTTACAAATAAAAACCTGGAAACTAGGAATGCAGGATATATCCTCATTAATAACAATATCGGCCAATGTTGGTTAGTTTTAACCATATCAGTGTTGGTCCGATAAGTTAAACAACCAATAATCATTTCATTTCATACTTGCTGTTCTCATTTCAGGACTGAAGGGAGTGGATCAGTCATGTGGTATTTGTTTGATTACATAGCAGAGAATCAATTTCAGCACTATTTTCAGTCCTTCATGGTGTCCAAAGGGTATGGAAAAATTAGTCTCAGGTAATAATATCGCCCAAGATTTTCATATCTACATATCCCTACTAAAAACTACTGTACGGAGTCCTCATTCCCAATACTTTCCTTTTTTTATTTTGCCACAGGTTTAGCTCTAACTCTTTTAGGATGTGTCGCCAATTGCTTCACACATTTAGAGACAAAACTGCCCTCGAGTTTGGATTTGCAAAATAGGTCATGCTCAGTCAGATTGGCCCATTCTAACATCATCATGCTTTGATCAAAACCAATGTAGTTTTGACTTAATAAGGTCATTTTGCTGCTGGAGTAATCCACTACTCTACTTTGAAATCTTTTGTAGCATGTAAAGTCAAACTGAAGTCCTCGAGTGCAGGTATCCTGGAGCTCTTACTTTGATGCAGCTGTGAGACACGTCTAAAAGTTGCAGGGTGCTGGCCCTTGAAGGACAGAAGTTTGAAACCTGGGAAGAGTCTGATAAATATCCTTGTTTCAGCTCCACCCATCAAATAACCAGCTTACTTTTCCTCACTGAAGCATCCCCACAGCATGATGCTGCTACTGACATGTTTACTTTTACAACACTCATCGTTCGTATCACATCGTCAAAACTATATATATTCTGGTCCTATATGAAATTAGCATCTCCATAATGTACACTGGTGTGCAGCAAACTCCAAACACGACATGTTACAGTTCCATTCAATGTTCATGATTTTCTTCTTGTAACCAATCAGTGAGGGAGGGATCATCAGATTACACCACCAACTAATTTTCTGTCCACACATTCTCACAGTTAGGATGTTGGTTTTTGAAGCTTTCCAATGATTATCTTGTCTGTTTCTCTTAGCAGTTAATTGCCTGATGGGTAGATCCAATTACCTGTGAATGTCTCGGTAGGTTTACTGTTGTTGGTATCCTTTTTTTGGGATAACAGATCGAACAGCACTCAGTAAGGTTTTTTTTAAAGTTGGAATATTATTTGAAAATCTAACCCTACTTTTAACTTCAGCAAAACGTTATCCCCGGCATGTCAGTTGGGTCATTTTTAAAACTTTGTTTACCTGCATTCTGTAACTAATAGTTAGTTATAGGACTATTCCAGAAACATTCAGAAAGGCGTGCATTTAGATAAGATAATTTTGCATTTTTTGGTTTATCATTTTAGCACTCACACAACCGGAAACGAGATTACCTTCTCTGCGAACTGTATGCTGTCCCACAGAGGCAGATACTGCTGTGTGAACACAGGTTCATAAGCGTTCCTCTCCTGAGAAGAAGGCACTTCAGGAAGAGGCTCAGCTGGAACCCAAACAGGCAAAACATTTCATTAAGACTAATCATGCTTCCTTCAGATTTTAATTATAACAAGGATTACCAGGTGTTCATTTCTTCACCTTCAAATTGAATGGTAGTTTGAATGAGATCCTAAAAAACTTACAGTTGTACCGACTGAATAAATCTCTCAGAACATGGTATTTTGTTGTGTAGTCTCCAGCTTCAGAGAGTGGAGCATCATAATCTGCGAAGAAATCGTTTTTCTTACAAGAATCCAATAAGATAGATTTATTAATGGATGTGAAATCTGTTTCATTTTGCACTTTAAAGTCCCTTTTCCTTACCATAACTTGTAACCTGAGGTTTGTAAGTTCCAAAGTCCATTGCTCCATTCATGAAGCCAAAGCTGGTCCCACCATGAAACATGTAGAGATTAATGGAAACTCCTCTCGCCAAAATTTCAGACACCACACCCAGCATGTCTATTAGCAGATATGAAATATATGAGATTGTGCATAAAGCAGGAACTATGAAGCTTTCCAAGAGAACAAATAAGTCTTTAAAAAACATCTAAAGGGAAAAAGAGCAACTCTTTACTAAATGTACACTTGGAGCAAATGCAGTGACATAAATCGATACTGGTAACACAAAGAGTTCAAAATAAAAAATACAATTTTAGTACCTTCTGCATGGAAGACATGATGATGTTCTCCCCAGACATCAAACCACCCAGACCAATACTCCATAACCATTAGAGGTTTCTGAGGCTGAAAAGGATACAAGTATGTGATAAAAGGTAAGAAATCCTATCAAACAACATAGTAGAATTACTGAACAGGTTGGTTGGCATCCATTGTAAAGAGGTAAAAAGACTCAAATATAAATCAAAACAACTTTTATGAAGAGACAGATCTTTAATTGTTCTAAAAGAAAAGGGGGATTTGTTGGAAATGTGTGTGTTGATAATTTATTCATATGTTTTGCACTGTTTTTGACAAAGGTTAGTATGTGTCCAGCGCATTTCTTTTAAAAAAATGCAGATTAAAAGAGTAAAAGTGTGTGGTTTAAATGGAGTTTATGAGAACTTGCATGTTTACGTTTGTTGTTGCAGGACAGAGCAGACTTTTATGCTAATATGTTTCAAAAAAAGGTGGTTGGAATTTAAATAACCCCTTTCAGTTGTAATAGAGACTTGATGACTCCAATAATGCAAACAAAGGTTTCTGTACCAAATATTAAGTTTCATTTTTCTGGTGTATCAAATACTTATTTCACACATTAAAATGGAAATTAATTATTTAAAAATCCTACATTGTATTTTTCTGGATTTTTGTTTTAGATTCCATCACTCACAGTTGAAGAGTACCTATGATAAAAATTATAGTCTTCTACATGCTTTGCAAGTGGGAAAACCGGAAAAATCAACAGTGTATCAAATACTTGTTCTCCCCACTGTAACTCAAGAAGATAGCAAGCCAAGGCGAAGTTAAAAAGTGTAAATTGTCTCATTTACATTATTTGTGTGAGATTATAGTACTGGAATAAGGGAGAAATTAGTTTTAAAGCTTGTATCTTTCTTAATCTTTCTTTTCATTGTGCTAGAATATCTATCAAAGCACATATTTCACATTCTAAGCCAACAAGATGCTGTTATTACAGCAAGTTAAGATCAAATCATCCATTAACATTATTTACCTGCATGCAGGCTAAGTGCTGAATGGCTCCAAATGTCAGCCTCTGAAGATTTATTGTTTTTAGCACTGAAATGATCAAATTCACAAACTTATTATATGAGATTAAGAGCAAAATATAACCAAGAAATAAACTGAAATGCTGCATGTTTTGTCATAAGTCATGTAGTTACCTCCTTCTATCCCTTTGTATCTCAAGCCTTCCCAGTTGTCAGAGGTCAGTAGGAGCTCATTGATCCCTCTGGATTGGAGACACTAAAATGAATGAGAAAGTCAGAAATGGGAGAACAATCAATTGGATTCAAATAAAAAAACAGGCTGTTCCCAACAAAGCTAGCAGTTAACTCACGTCCTTTAAGAAAAACATATACTCATCGTCTTTGGCATATGAGCCATACTCGTTCTCAAGTTGGAGAGCAATGACTGGTCCTCCATTTTCAAACTAAAAAATACATCATGTTACAGTAAAATGACCGATTGTCCTTTTAACATGAACCAGTAAAAAATCAGGGGAGTGCAGTTACCATCAGAGGATGTACAACTGAGACAAGTTTGTCAAAATATATATTGACAGCATTTACAAATCCTGGGTAGGTTGTCCTTAACTGCATGTCTTTATCTTGTAGCAACCAGCTGGAAAACAAAAACAAAGTAAAGAGGGTTCATTAAACCTTGATATACCAAAGAGAATAGAAAGCCTGCAGAAATAATACAAAAAAACCCCCAAAAAACTTGCTTTAAAAGTAATAGTCTGATGCCATCACCTTGGCAAACCACCTAAGTCCCACTCAGCACAGATGTAAGGTCCAGGCCGGAGGATCACCCAAAAACCCATCTCTGCTGCTATACTGATATAAGCTCTGAAAGAGACACATGAATGGTTTATTCTAATAACTCAAAGCGTTTTTTTTTTCTGTAATTCAGTAAAACAACATGATTATACAGAGCCTTTCCTGAGATCTAGTTGATCTTGAAAGTTGAATGTCCCTCTCTCAGGTTCATGCAGGTTCCACGGTACATATCTGAAAAAAGAAAGAAAATGATATAGGCTACGATGGTGGTCCGGCATTGAACTAACTCAACATCCGTAATATCAGTTTAAGGCTATAGTGGTTTATTTTAACTTTTCTCTTTTCAACATCAAAAAATGTTTGTTTTTCAAAACTTAAATGTGTTTCATTAGCTGTAAGCAAAATCCCCTTAATTAACAAAAGTACCGACTTAAAAGCATCAGTCTGTGTGTGATAGCTCTATAAAGGTTTGGCTTGCATGGTTTGATTTGAGATAATACATTTCAATCATTTTCTAATTGGTAGATCAGTACCGCATGTTTTCAGTTTGCAGAGAAATTATTTCTGAAAGATACTGGATCCAATTGAGTGTATTTTTACAGCCATACATACGTTGTAAGAGTATTGAGACCACAGGCCTTCATCTTCAGCAGTCGATCCTTCCAGTAGAGTCTGGGCACACGGAAATAATGGATGGAGCCTCCCAGAATGCGGAAGGGCTCCCCCCTCAGAGTGAACTGAGAGGAGTCGGCCCGCAGACCCTCTTGATTGGTCATTGTCCTCACTTGACTTTGAGATATTTTGGAACCAAGAAATACAGAAAAAATACAGGCCTTATACGACATAATGAAAATCAATTCTGCACTCGGCCTTAGAAAAGGTTTAAAATAACATCTCAGATATGATGTATATTTTATTAAGATATAGCCTTACCAAGCCTTAGCTTTAATGTCCCAAAATATTGGAGAAAATCCAGATTGCCTCAAAACCACTGTGAGGCTGATCAGAGAGCAATTGAGAGTCAAATGGTGCTGGGAGGCCTCAAACACTGTGGATATTGTTGGAGAACAACAGTGTCATAATGCTCTTCCTTTCTCTCTCTCTCTCTCTCTGTCAGCAGAGCAGCGTATTTCAAGCGTTACCAAGTTATACAGACACAAAAAATAAATAAACCACTGGTTAATCTAACATAATCAAACCATGCGTTTGGCTGTGGTGCTCATACATGTAGGTCTTCGTACTCTTTTATGTTAACATAGGCAACCTGCATCGTCGTATCAATGAGCATCTTTTAGGTTTGGATTATGTTTTACCAGTGTGCCCTAAACATGATGTTGGTGTGCAGAACCACTTCTCCACAGTGTGTGGAATGACACCCATAGATTAGGGCTGACAAATGTTACAGACATATTGATGATTGATTGCTTCCTAAAAAAAACACATTTCATATTATTCTAGTAGCTAGATGATAGAGCTTGCTTTGGTGATTGTTATTTATTTATGTATTGCTAAACCATTACTAACAAATAACCTACGTGCTTTATTCGTTTTTTCAACAGTAGCATAATTTAGTGACGCTTCCTAAACAGATCTGGTGGATCCAGTCACGTAGGCTGTTATTTCCTCAGCCTCCCTCCATGTAGGTAAATAATTCACAGTGTTTGATGACTGCTCGATATAAGGTATCCTTACGTTCACTTTTACCTATAATTTAAATCTATGGGATCTTTATAAAGCGAAATACGTACAGCGTATCATAACGCTAAGTGAACCGTGTCTCTTTTGTTTTTTTTTTTTCTGAAGAGGACTGGACTCTGCTCAGATAGACGCTCTGCTGAATGTCCCAGGAAACAGTAGTTCTACTGTTCTAGTCCATGGAAAAGTCTTCGGTTTTAGGGGTTCGTCTGTCCTTAAAGCAACGGTATTTTCTCCTGCTTTGCATTGCAGCTGTGGCGATATTCGCTTATCATTTTACGAGGTAAGGAAGGCTTGTTTCTTCAACTATTTACTTTACATTTGAAAGGAAGCAGAAGTTTATGACAGGGCCCCGCCCCCTGCCAACAGTCTGAGCCATGTGCTCCTCTATTTTGCGCCATAATCCAAGTTACGACATGTAACCAAAACAAGAATATCCACAATATAATGAACGCAGGCGTATATAACGAGAATATAATCAAGATTACTTCCGATTGCTTGGGGTTTTCAAACGTCGTTGCGATTTTTCTGTGATTTTACTTTCGAACGTTGCTTTTATTTATTAATTGATAATGTAGCTTAATATGACGCTGTAGACTTTTAAAATATGTCAAAACATTTTAGTCAAGTTGAATGTAAAGAAAAAAAAAAGATCAAGATTTGGATTCTGCACATCCGAGTGGTTTTGGTTGGTTTCATCAGATATAGTCTGCTAACTTCTAAAAGCCACAAAATGAAATAACCATCTAAAATCACCACTGTTTGGGACCAAAACTAAAAACCCAGATCATGAAGAATTTCCAACGCATCAGTTAAATGAAATTCAAAATTTTGTTTTCTAATGCCTATAAATTAAATCTCTTATACCTTATCAAAAAATTATCATATATATATATATATATATATATATATATATATATATATATATATATATATGGTTTTTAGTGTGTGGAACAGGATAAAAGCATGAAAAATGAAACAAAGGCCACAATTCATGGTTTAATATGTGAGACAAAGAGCCGTTTGTGTCTCTAGACCCCAGATGTAGCGGATAGAAAGTAGGGGTGCACTGATTTATCAGCCCAGATTTACTTAGTTTTGAGAGTTCAGTGGTCAGTGGATTCTCAAAAACAATTGTAAGAGGCATGTGATTAAAATAAGCAATTACTGATGGGGCAGGAGCGCGGCTTGACACTTGGGTGGTGGGTGTGTCCAGGTGGGCATGACTTTCACTAAGGTATGAATGGGAGCCACACTGGCGCGTTGGCTTTGTATGGAAGAGGAATCAGGTGCACTGAGGTGGTCATCATTTCTGTTGACCCTTCTATATAGCCATTTTTATTTTTGGCACCATTGTATGGTTTAGCCATGTGGCAGTCGATGTAAAGTATGAAGCATTGCAGTCAACGTGGGATAAATAAACAACAAGAAGTGGCCTGGATTGTATTGAAGCACAGTTTGAAATTACTCCAGTTAACCTAGTGCGGCCCTCTATAACGCCAATAGTTTGCTGCACATTTCAAAATATTGAGGACCAGTCGTGTCTATCTTTGCAAAAGTTTGAAAATCAACACATTAATGCTCTAAAATTCCCTTTAGAGCATTGCTCTTAGTCTTTGCTTTTAAATGGTTGTTATGATGTATGGACAAAAAGCACAGATAATATTTGAACTACCTCCCAAAATCCTGGATGAGTTTATAAGAAAGCACCGAAAAAAATCAAACCAGGGGCAGAGAGATGAGCGAAATGGAAGATTTAAAATGCTCTTTCCTATTTATCATAATGAGGAATGTGAAAAAGTGAATAAAATGGATTAATGACAAGGACTCAGTTTTAGTTTTGAAATCCCTACCATGTTCCTAACTGAGACGTGGCTCCTGACTCCAACATCTCTGCCTGCTTTTTAGAGATTGACATGTGGAACTGGTCAGCAACAGGTGGTGTAATTCAGGACATGCCTCTGTCAAAAGTCATCTCCGTTGTCTTTATTTGAGTAGTATGTTTTCATCTACTTATTATTTACCAGAATAGTTGACTAATTAGATGTTGGATGCTGCATACATTCCACCATCCACTGGTGCTGACACTGCATATAACATATTCAGCTAAGTTGATGACACACCACCCTAATCCTCTCCTGGGAATATCTGTAAACGCATATTAATAAATACGTCAATTTTTATTTATTTTTCTTATCTAATTCTTAGAATTTTTTGTGTGTGCATAAAATATTTAAAATAATCTTCTTTTTAGATTACACCCAATGAAATTTATCTAGTGATTGAGGAGGCATTTAAGATGTGATTATATTTTTGAAATAGCATCGGCTAAAGAATCAAACATTTTGAGGCATTTTTTTGAACATAAGAAACAGACGACTGTCAGCGTGCTCAGATACTAAAAGTCATTAATCAGTACCTGTCAAAGAATAAAAATGTCTGAAATAACAGATCTCAAATATAAATCAAAGTTTGGAGTATTGACATTGTGTTATTTTCAGATTTGTGTAAAGATAGATAAAATTGGATGATAAAGACGGGTTTCACATTTAAGTATTGGCCAACAATCAATCCCCCAAAATTAAGAAAATGGACAGTAATTGATCAGCAGGTCAATCAATTGGTGCAACCGGTGTAATCAGACATTACTGCACTTTAATAATATTGATTTTTTTGTATTAAAATTAAAAATATATTGTTTTATACTTCTGTTTTAAATCTTTTTGCTAGCGATCTATATTCATCAAAAGGCGAATCATTGGCTGTGGTGTCTGGTAGGTGCTGGACTATTATGGAAGTTGGGCCTGAAATCAAATATCTGCTTATGGCCCTATCCAGCCTTTGGCCATATCTGAGCAATAGGATAAGAAAATGAAAGAAAAAAGAACAAAACTTGTAAGGTTAATGTGTGGATACTGATTCCTAAGAGAACTGATTCCCTGCTGACATTACATCACCATGTGGGCGTGGCCTTCCTTTACTGATTGATAGAAAGAAAAAAAAAACGATAATAAAACCCAAGATAACACAAGCACATACATTGTATCTTTGTGATACCCTGAAAGAGATTTCTACTCAGGTGAATTGAAAACATGCTCCATAACTAAAGTATGTATATCAAATATCTTCTAAGTGTTTTTGCATTTGCTTGTTTGCATTTTTCTCCTCAGAAATCATCCTCCAAGAGCAAGAATGAAGCGCGTAGAGGGACTGAGAGCAAACTCTCCACAGTTCACTTTGGAGAAAAAACCCTTTCGCATCCTGGGAGGCTCTGTCCATTACTTTCGCGTCCCCAGAGCCTACTGGGAGGACCGACTGCTTAAGATGAAGGCCTGCGGCATCAACACTCTGACAACGTGAGCGCTCTGTGTAACTCCGCCATGGTTGAATACATGTAAAGGACAAAGGTCAAGAGAGCGAGAAAGCTGATAAAACACAGCATGGATTTTATCTGACTACATTAAACTGATCAGTCTTAAGAGTCATGCTTGTGTAAAGAACAGTTCAAGGATATACAAAATAAAAAACAAGATATTTTTAATCGTTAAAAATGATCACAGATAAAATTTTAAAAGCACAAAAATAAGTCCTCTTTGTGTCTTTTCAGCTATGTGCCATGGAACCTGCATGAGCCGGAGCGAGGAGTGTTTGACTTTAGGGATGAGCTGGATTTGGAGTAAGAACTGCTAAAGAAAGGACAGCTATAGGTTTGATGGAAGTATATCCAGTGTCCTGCAGAGGGCGCTGTTGTATAGCAAAAGATCCTGTCTGACATTGGTATTGGCACTGCTACGAAAGTTACTCCTTCTGTTTGAGTTCTGTGTTTCAGTCTGTGTTTGTGTTTCCTTACTTTTAACATTGATCAATAAAACATTTTGATTGCCTCAGTGGTAATAATAAAAACAAATGTCGACAAGAAGCATTTGATTTGAAAATTAGGGGCAACAATTTCAGAATGATTTGCTGTTAAACATGCTTCATCTTAATCATCTTAAGTTGAGAATAATTATCCGTTTTCACATGTTATTTTAACAAACGACTTCTAAAAAAATCTATTTTGCCTCTCCACACAGAGCTTACCTTCGTCTAGCAGCAAGCTTGGGCCTCTGGGTAATTGTACGTCCTGGGCCGTACATCTGTGCTGAATGGGATCTGGGGGGACTGCCTAGGTAAAAACACAACCGCCCCTACAATTGAGTATTTTTATATACCCTAAAGGATGAGTAACATTATAATATTGTCTGTGAAACTCTGATATTTGACCCGAAGTTGATTGTTTATTTAAGTGAGCCAGTTATCAGCTGAGCATTCACTGCACAGTAAAAATTCAAGAGAACTGGAAGAGTGCATTTTATAATATGTGGTTGAAGATTTTTTTCTTCTCTGTGACCCACTTAGCAGGGAATCACGTACAGTAACAGCACAGCCTGTTTTGAATTCATCGGGCACAAAAGACAAAAAAATACACACAGTTTCAGTAAAGCACTTCCATTACTCTGCTGAAAGCCACTGATAACTTTTAGAGAGATATCGGATCAAGCAATAATTAAATCTGGCAGGCCTTATCCCTTAAAGGATGAATTCATTTATTTCTGTAATCAAAATAGGCTCAGACCGATAATTGGGTAACTGTTGGCTGAAAAGACTGAAGGAAGGTATTTTGAACTTCTGCTGGAATAATAGGTTTAGTTTCTGCTTAGCAGACGATCATTAATATCAGACAGTGTTGAGGAATGACCTCTTATCAAGGTGCCATTTATTTCTTTCTGAAACCCACAAAAAGTTCACAGCCCGACCAGAACTTATTTGTCCTGATCTGATTTTACAGCTGGTTGCTACGAGATCACAACATGAAGCTGAGAACGACCTACTCAGGATTCACAGATGCAGTCAACTCATTTTTTGACAAACTAATAGCGAAAATAACTCCGTATCAGGTGAACTGTATTTGATTCATTCTTTTCTTGATTTTGTATATCTTGTAGGATCTTAGGGGGGTCTGATGTGGAGGACTTGGTTTCCCTCTGGACACGCTGACCTTCCACCTCAGACTATTAGGTGTATCTTAACAAAGTAACTTAGTTAACTGGGATTTCAAATAAGTTTCTTAGCACATCAACTATATTTTATTGATGAGGACAAACATCGAATTATATTTTTATGAGTCAAAACTAGGATAAATATAACTCTACCTTAGTTGCTCGTCACCCAGATTTGTTTCGGTGGTATTTTAATAATCTGATCGATTATTTTGCCCTTCCTGCTGAAATGATGTAAATCAAAAAAAAAAAAAATAAATAAATAAATATAT
>JAUZNJ010033863.1:0-12970 GCA_034780135.1 Jordanella pulchra | reverse complement strand
TCAGGAACATCCGTCAGACCCGGGAAGTACCGTCAGACCCAGGAAGTACAGTCAGAACCAGGAAGTACCGTCAGACCCGGGAAGTACCGTCAGACCCGGGAAGTACCGTCAGACCCGGGAAGTACCGTCAGACCCAGGAAGTACCCTCAGAACCAGGAAGTACCGACAGACCCAGGAAGTACCGTCAGACCCAGGAACATCCGTCAGACCCAGGAAGTACCGTCAGACCCAGGAAGTACAGTCAGAACCAGGAAGTACCGTCAGGCCCGGGAAGTACCGTCAAACCCGGGAAGTACCGTCAGACCCAGGAAGTACCGTCAGACCCAGGAAGTACCGACAGACCCAGGAAGTACCCTCAGACCCAGGACGTACCCACAGAACCAGGAAGTACCGACAGACCCAGGAAGTATCGTCGGACCCAGGAAGTAACGTCGGACCCAGGAAGTACCAACAGACCCGGGAAGTACCGTCAGACCCGGGAAGTACCGTCAGACCCAGGAAGTACCGACAGGCCCAGGAAGTACCCTCAGAACCAGGAAGTACCCTCAGAACCAGGCCGTACCGACAGACCCAGGAAGTACCGACAGACCCAGGAAGTATCGTCGGACCCAGGAAGTAACGTCGGACCCAGGAAGTACCGACAGAACCAGGAAGTACCGTCAGACCCAGGAAGTACTGACAGACCCAGGAAGTACCGACAGACCCAGGAAGTACAGTCAGAACCAGGGAGTATCGACAGACCCAGGAAGTACCGACAGACCCAGGAAGTATCGTCGGACCCAGGAATTAACGTCGGACCCAGGAAGTACCGTCAGACCCAGGAAGTACCGTCGGACCCAGGAACGTCCGTCAGAACCAGAAAGTACCGTCACACCCAGGAAGTACCGTCAGACCCAGGAAGTACCGTCAGAGCCAGGAAGTACCGTCAGACCCAGGAAGTACCGTCAGAGCCAGGGAGTACCGTCGGACCCAGGAACGTCCGTCAGAACCAGAAAGTACCGTCAGACTCAGGAACGTCCGTCAGAACCAGGAAGTACTGTCAGACCCAGGAACGTCCGTCAGAACCAGAAAGTACCGTCAGACCCAGGAACGTCCGTCAGACTCAGGAACGTTCGTCAGAACCAGGAAGTATCGTCAGACCCAGGAATGTCCGTCATAACCAGAAAGTACCGTCAGACCCAGGAAGTACAGAATTAAGCACTTAAATCAGAGCAGAACAGACGGATTTTCTCTGAAAGCCTAAATCCAACAGATCATCAGAAAGAGTTTAAAGAGTCAGAAGACTTGAAGGTATGAACAGTAAAATAGGAATAAAGCACCAATCTCTGAATTCTACATAATGACTGAAAGATTTCCAGTCAATTTTTTGCCTTATTGAGCAACTGCAGTATTTGAACTTCCTCTCATCCAGCTGACCAGCAGTGTGCAGGCACTCTGTGCTTCCCACAGGCAGAGAAGCTGCTGCTGTCTCTGTTATTCCAGCTAAAAGGTTTTTACATCTAAGGACAACAGCTTTTGTTAGAAGCTTTCCTGAGAACGGTCAGAATAACTGATATCAATACTAAAGGAGCAACAATGAACAGTTTCCTCTGATAAACTAAAAAAAATGAAGTTTAGGAACCACTTCCTACAATTTGATCTAATCATTAAAGTATGTGCAGCTTTCTCTCCCAGCCTAAACTTTCACTCCACTACCACCATTGCAACTACTTTAGATCAATGGATCAGCATCTTTTCTTGTTGCCCCCCTTTGGTCACAGGAAAGTTTTTGCACATTTTAAATTCCAAACCTGTTCTTTAGTAAAGTTGTTGATTCCACTGTGCAGCAGAGTTTAATGATTCTATCAGCAGATTATTTAGAAAAACACTAAATGGCCCCGCCCCCATATTTAGTTTAATAGGCTATTAAATAATATTATATTTGATAATACAAAGTATTGTTTGTAAATCATTAAATAAGCTTCTTTCATGGAAAGAAACAGAACGTGAAGCAACGTGAATCGTGTCAAATATCACCAGATGCTGAATTATTTTCTTATGTCCACAAAGTTTCTAGCATGGTAGCATAGCTAAGTTAGCGAATGGTCCATGTTATAAGTTCAATGTGAGGTTTAGTTTATGACCTCAAACACGCTCAGACATCAGATCCGTTCGATCAGCTCTACAGCTCCAGGGGTCGTCATTCAACAATAACTAACAGAAGAAGCTACAATCTTAATGCAAACAAAACAAATATGAACTTTATATTGTTTTGTAGAGTTTTGCTGATGGAAACGGTTTCTGTGAATCATTTCTAAATCTGCAGGCAGAACCTGAACGGTGTTACTTCCAGCATTGTTTGTTTCCCTGCGTTGTTTTGCTAATAATCCCGTCACATACTGACCTAACTAATACGGTGTGTTTGGTCATTTCCAGCTTGCTGAAGCTCAGATGTTCTCTAAATGCTGCTCACCTCTACTGCAGGCATCTGGACAGCAGTTTGTTATTAATGCCCCACCTGAGGCCCTTCAGTGAGAGGCTTTTACAGGGAAGTCCTGGGATGACATCAGAATCCTTCGCTTTAACTCCACAGCTTACTGTCACTTCTTATTTCAGGATAATTCACTAAAAAGCCTGCAGCTGTCTTGTCGGTCCTTGCAGGAGAGATTCCCCTTAATGGATGATGTAACCAAATTCAGAGCTGATGGAGGTTGTTTGAAGAGCGTAACGTTTTTTTTTCATGTGCCTACCGAGGCCCTCCAAGTACTGACATAAACTAGAGCGCTGGGTTTAAACAAGTTGCACTGCTAAATGATGCTGGCGCTCCGTTCCAAGCTTTATGAAGTCGGTGGAAACATCCAAACCTCACTGGGCTTCTCATTCAGGCGTGAGATCCAGTGGAGGTCAGGCACAGTGTAAAAGCAGCTATCTGCAGACGGGGGTTAGGACCTAAATCTGGAGATTAGTGCACACTGACCCGCCACAGGTGGATGCACTTATTCCATCATTTCCTAAACTTTATTAAATCAGCCACAAAGTCCGAACTCAGTCTGCAAAACAAGTAGGAGCTATTGCTGTGTCTCATGGTGACCATCGACAGCGCCGCCTCTTCACTGGCTTAATCTTTAATTGAGCCACCCCAACACAAACTGCAGCTCTAATGCCACCATGGGAGGTCAGGGGTTCAAGGTTGGAGGTGGGGAGTTCAGGGACCACAGCTCAGTCGGCTGCTCAGTGACGTGGGGGCGGGGGGGGTGCTAGTGTAACTGAAGCTGTCATCCAGCCCCAGGGTCACCTCCCCAAAGCATGCCGGCTGTCTCTTTTAATAGACTAAACACATATGTCTCTCTGGTGCAACATATGAAGTGGGGGGGCTGCAGACTGACTTGATAATTGTCTTGTCACCATTTTCTAATAGTTAATGGAAATTGACAATAACATGAGACTTTTCCATTTGGCCTCATGCCACTCGGTGCTTTCTGCTCTGCAGAGGCTGCAGCTGCTTTCATGTCACACGGCGGATCAGAAACATTCAGTCAATGACTGAAACCAAGAAAACCTGCCTCCCGTGGGCTAACACTACCACCAGATGTAGGGTGAATAATGAGGCATCTTTGGAAAACTTTTCACTCCCTCGTAACTGCACGGTGGTGGCTGATGCAACCCAAGTTTTTCAGTTAGCTATCTTTGAAAAGATCAGACAGGACTGTCTCTTAATTTGTCATTTACGAATTTAAATACAGATATTAGTCACCCTCTTAATGTAAAAAATACGGTGAGAATGAATTTGACACTTGACATTTGATAAAAACACAAACATTCATTTCTGTGACAGCTTCCAATATTACACAAACATCGCAGCTCTATTTAATACTAAAGTAATTATAGGAAAACAGCAGGATGAAAAAATTCAACCTGGAAATGATGAGTAAAGTAAAAATATTGTCCAAGTTTCCCTCCGGTCTTTTTCCAGACAATCCAGCCATGATTTCCCTTCAGTTTGTTGCACAGTTCTGTAATTGTTATGAATTAGAGGCTCATGTAACAGGAAGGAAGTTAGAAGTGGAACGGAGAACAGGTGGGTTAGCCAGGTGGCTAAAACCTGCAGCAGGGTTTAATGTTAGCATTCAGTGTTTGATTAAACTTTACAGTCTAACCTCTGACTGAAAGCAGACTAAGCCTGTTTCTGTTTTCTGGTAATAAATAATCCTATCCAGCCTGCGGAGGGAAGTCCGCCCTGCGACCCCATAAAGAGGACGAGCAGTAATCAATCCAGCTGAAATAAAACAAGTTTTCTTTGTTTTTTATCTTTCCATATTCACTTATTTTTCTTGTGAGGGTTAGTTTAGCACTGGTCCCTTTGTTATCTTTCTAGGCGACTATAAAACTACAGATGGATTCTGGTTCAGGTTCTCCTTTACTAAAGCTGCTGCCCAGATTTACATACAGAAGGTACGTTTTTGATGATCTGGAAATAAAATCTGTTTTGAAAAAGTTTATTCTTGTATTTTGTTCTTAGTAAATTAGATTTATTTCTCCTCCTATTTCTCTTAGTCCTCCTCCCTCAGCTTCTTTTCTTTCATCCTGACAGAGCAGTTCCCCACTTCCTGGTCTTTGCTCATCTGGATCCTTTGCCATTTTCCATCCCTTCCTTGTATTTCCAGG
This sequence comes from Jordanella pulchra, assembly GCA_034780135.1. Taxonomy (NCBI): domain Eukaryota; kingdom Metazoa; phylum Chordata; class Actinopteri; order Cyprinodontiformes; family Cyprinodontidae; genus Jordanella; species Jordanella pulchra. The sequence continues at coordinate 8,326 of JAUZNJ010033863.1, read as the reverse complement.
TTTATCCCCTTCAGATAGATCCTGGTCTTTGCTTCATGTCCACCTCACCCTTTATCATGAAAGCTTCTCCATGCTCATCCCAGGATCCTGCTGGTGCTTAAAAAGTACCAAACCTGACAAGGAAACATTAGGTCATGTCAGATGTATAGTTTATTTTTTTATGGTAGAAATGTCCCTTTACGTTCAGTGAGATAATCTTATGATCGGCTGGTCCTGCTTTTAACTGTATAAACAACAACAGCTACGCCACGTTCTTTTTTTCCAATAATCAGGAAAATGTTGTGACTAGTTTTATGAACTGCATCTCTTTTAGTTTATTATCAGCTCATTGTGGAAACAGCAGCCGGATTTAAATGAAATAGACCTCAAATAATTAACCTTCCCAGGTGTTTTTACTAGGGCCGGGACTTTAACGAGTTCATTTCAATTAATTAATTTGAAACATTTTAACCTGTTGAAAAAATGAATGCATTGTTAATTGCATTGTCTTATAAACATACAAACAGAGGGCAGCGCAAGCCGCATAAAATCCAGGAACAAATTAAATGATTTAACTTTGGCTTTTATTCACCTAAACTGTAAGCAGCCTGTTGTTTTAAACAGGTTGTTTTATGTGCAGAGATGTTGAACAGGTAAACAGGCCTGACAGACACTTCATAAAAAATGCTGCTGAATTATTCAACTAATCAAAGCCAAACATTCACCAGTTAATATGAAAATGCAGCAGAGTTAACCTCAGTGAGGTCCCACTAACCCCTCTGGTTTACCAACTAACGGCTCCACCTACTGAAATTAGTGACTGCTGACAAATATGCTTCCTACTGTGGACTTTATTAGACAACAGAAAAAGGTCACTTTCTATTCATCATTTCTGCTCTGAGTTGCCTTTATTAAAAACTTGCTATTAAATAAAAAATGCTTTGTGACTCATTGTATGTCAATAAATGTTACGATTGTATTCGGCTAACTTTATCGACAGACTTATTATAAACTGATCTAATTTAGTCAACTTATATTTTAAGTTGTTTTCTAAATGAGATCTTGAATCTTAATGAGACAGTATGGCACTTGTAATAACACAATAGCAATAATAGACAATAAATTCAAAAATAAAAAATATAACTTCATAATGACAAGCAGTAAAAGAACTTCAAGTTGAGAGCTACGAGTCCTCCCAGCCAATAAGTGTCGCTCTATTGCTCACTCGGTGCGGTTACTTGTTTGCCAGATATGCTAATGCTAACCTTTGGTTTGCTAATGCTAACTTTTAGTGAGCACTTTAAAAAACTGCTGCTTAATAATCAACTAAATAAGATTAAATCCTCACATAGGGGTTTTAACCCCAGAGTCCCCAGTCATCTTTCAGGTTAGCATTAGCAAACATTTAGTTTAGCTGTTCAGAGGAAAACCATCAACCTCCATGTTGTTTCTGCCCCAAGTCACAGCTTGATCAATGTTTCTCTCATTTTACTTCTTTTTTTGTCTTAAATCTGAGGAATGAAAGGAGAGAAGAAGCCGTTTCTTCGGCTCCAAAACTTTATCCTGCCTTCATGTGGTGAAGATGATCCTCTCCACTTGTAAACTGGAAATTACCAGTATGTTGTGTTCAGGTGCTTTTGTGGTGGTAGAGCAGAGAAACATGTTGGATCCACAGATTATCGTCACCTGATACCTGGCAGAACAGTTAGACTTCCTAGTTCATCTCCTACAGGAAGAGGAGGAAGCATCAAACGCATCGACTGACTGCTAACAAGCATCTGATAAAATCAAACAATAACGGTCATTTCAAAAAACAACAACTGTTTAAATGGCGATCTATAGTTTTAAAACACACACAGCAGGAGAGAACGCTTGTCGATGCACCAACCAGTCGCTTCTCTCGGCCATGTTGAAAGGTCAAAGTTCATCCTGGTAACTGGGGTATCATAGAATCTCCTCAGCTTTCCAGTGCTAATCGATTCATCTGTTTATTTTATTGATGAATCGATTAATAATCGGATGCTACAGAATTAAACCAGGTGAAAGTAAAACTGAGGAGTTCTTGACAGAGCATATTGACGGACGAAAAAGTATTTTTAATCCTAAATACAAAGTATTTATATATTTTTACAATTTTAGTATAAATTCTGCTCTAAGGTATGTTTTAGTCTCTTTACTCCACCTACTTAGATTAATCGATTACTAGTTGATTATTTCAATAATCGATTAATCCGATTAATTGTTTCAGCCTGAGTTCATGTGCAGTTTTCATGTTGGCTTTTGGTATTTACCATAATTATGAAACCCCATGAAGGCAGCATTACCTACTAGGATCCAGCAACGCTTGCGCTCCGTCTCACTTCATCCCACGACTCTTCAGTCATGGGATGAAATGTACATTTATATATTTTGAACTCATTGAAATTTGTGAAACAATTATTTCTAAATTAAGCGTTAATTAAAGGTATTCATTTTCCCAGTAAAATGAATACTTTTAATTGAAAACTTGTTTTTTTGAAAAACTTGTTGCTATGACCTTTATATAAAGAGAACTTGTTTTAAAACATGAAAGCAGGAAGTTTTAAGGATTAGAACCGAGTCAAACTACTGGACCCGTAATTTTAAACTGAACTAAAACCAATCTGAGACATTATTTGCAAAGTAAATATGGACAAATAAAATCTGCTAAGCACCAACTGTTGGAGGAGCTTGGAAACTTGGCTAAACTGAAGAGATCCAGGAAAATTTGTTGGTGGCGACGTTCCTCTGAACTCGGTTAGGATTTTAAACCAAAACTAAACCCAATAAAACATATTGCAGCAGAGAAAAACAACAAGTCTGTGGTTTTTGCTCCGTTCAGGTTCGGCAGAGGGAAGTATTAGTATTGCTTATTGGACTTTGTGGCCTTCAGTGCCAAAGATCAATTATAAGCACAACAGTTGGGAAATCTAAGGATTATAGAGCAATGATTCACAGCATGAGTTATTTAAGAGTCCTAATATTTTCTGTAAAACACAAACTACTCAGAAGAGAAGCCTGAAGCTTCCAGTAAAATGTTAATAAATGGCATCCAGGTTAAAGGGGGAAAGAAATATAAAATATTCCAACTTTATCTTGAACTAAACCAGATTCTTTTCCATGCAAACTGTTCAATGGATAAAAAGAAACAACAGCTGTAAAATGCTTGTTAATGTCGTTTCTTCTAATTGCATTTAGTGAAAATATACTCTGTAAATGAACCACTCTATGTTAGTGAAGCAGGGTTCAGAGGTCAATAAATAATACAAAAAAATATGAATAAACAAAAAGCTGGTGAAGCAAAGCCCGCACTGAGTTACATAATTCTGCTTTTATGAAGTCTGATCGTAGCCAAGCTGCACCGTTTTCTACTGTTAGCAAACAACAGAGAGAAAATGGATCTGAATCGATTTACAGAAATAGAGAAAAATCCAACTGGGTTGATTTTAAAGCTTCTAAGGCAAAAAAGAAGATCTCTTAGGTAAGACAAGGTCCGAGGATAGAGCCATGAGGAACTCCACGTGTTACTGGCGTCACTATTTTCTCTTTGAAAGAAGTTAAACGTGGTTCACCAAGAATAGATGCAGTTCCCATTAAAGCCACAGGCAGCTCATGTTCTGATAACAGACTGCGCTCAGTATTCCTCAACAGCTTTCCTCAAGGAAACTGATGCTTTAATGAAGCACCAGCATGAATAGAACAATCAAAATGTGTTGTGAAAACAGCTTGGATCAGATTTATCGTAGAGCAGAAGTTATTTAGGGAGAAAGATGGCGTCCAAAAGCAATGCAAGTATAAACGGGGGGAACGGCCTTCATAGTCCGCACATAAGGCGGCAAACAGTCCCTTCAGGTGGCTGCGCACCGGATATGTTGTTGAACTTGGCCTTGCTGTCACTCTGGGGTAACTAGACACCGAGCGCAGAGGGGCCGGCAGGCCCAGGGAGGGGGAGGAGGACGGGGGGGGCGGCCCGCTGGGACTGAGAGTACATTTCAAACCCATCAGTGTCAGTTAGTTCACTAAGTGGTGACATAATCACCATCGCAGTGGCTGCTCCTCAGGGAGAGCCAGCCGAGGAGGGAGAGGCGGTGGGAACGGCCTCCCCCCCGCTCTCCTTCCTCCCCTCTGGGTGGCTGTTGATGGGGGCTGAGGGTTCCCCCCCTCCTAAAACTGATGAGCTACACACTCATCTGAACAGAACGAAACCTGGTGCTGGCAGCATCATGCTGTGGGGAAGGTTCCATGGATGGATGGAGATACAGGCTGAGTAATTAAAGTTTTACTGTGAGAAATGTGGATTGTTTTCCATCCAGAAGGACCCGGATCACTGATCTGTTGGTTTCCTCACAGCCGGATCTGGTTGAAGAGACTCTGAACGGCAACACGTTTCAAAAAGGTCTGAAAACACGAACAATAGTGTGATTTTAAACAACCAGATCTGCAGGTAGAACCCAGAACCAAGCAGTAAGCTTTGTGCCTAATTAGACAAACTACTGGAACACTGACAAAGAATTTAATAGAAAGTAGATAAAGAGGAGATGGATCAACTTTTCCCTGCTAGAAGTTTAAGAGGAACGTCCTCAGTGTTTGTGGCACCTTCTGTTTGCTGATATTCCAACTGATCCAGGTTCAGAAACTTGTCAGGAACATTGATTTTTAACTTTTTCTCCTCACTAATGTCACATTTGATGTGCTGTTGGGCTGACGGCACAAACGCGTCTTAATGAAGTCGCTCTTGAGCAGAGATACGCGGCGCTGCGCTCACCACTGTTTTGTTTCCTGTTTCAACCACATGAATAGTGAGGCAACTCGCAGGCCTTTCACAGGAAGACAACAAGTTTGATCCAAATGACTGGCACCGCTTCTTACCTAAACGTTTCCATTTCAGAGCCGAGCAGGAGGGGATTCGCCCTCCTACCTGCTGCCGTTCAGGGAGCTGCTCCTCTCTTTCTTTCTGTTGTCTTCTATGAATTTAAACACCAATGAGTCACAGTGATTTTTCTTTTTAACAATGATTTTCTGCTGAAAGTCCATGTTTTAGTCTAAATGACTGATTTCCAGGTGCTGCTTTTCTAAGTAAAGTTATTCTGTGAAGATCAAACAACAATTCATCAGGCAGGTAAATGTCAGCTAATTAACATCACGATGAGACATGTCCCCATTCACAGCCCTGCGGGGGGGCGAGAGATTCACTGGGAAAGTTCGCTTTAAAAAAGAAAACTGTCCCCCCCCCCCGATTCATTATTCTATAGTTAAATAATAAAATCATTTCTTTTAAAGAAAAATCTGCATTTTGTTTGTTTGAAATCATTTTACACGTTTCTAAAGGAAAATCTACTGTTGTAGTTTTTCTGTTTCTACCAGCTGTGAGGTTCAAGCATGAAGGTTCATCAAAGCTGAACTTTTCTAATCCTGCTGCGTGCTGCCGGTCAGCTGGATGAAAAAGGCTGCTAAACTTTGGCTTACAGGAACGGACAGGTGGGGTTATTGGAAACTAATAATTCTGTAAACTGCAGGTTTACTAAAGCAGAAAAAAATGAATTCTTCAGTTTATATCAGTTTGTGTCACTTTATCATTATAATCGTCATATTCTTCACTAAAATATTTTCAACTATTTATTCTTAATTTCTGGTGAACAATAAAAGGAGATATTTTGTTCATCTTTTTTATTTTCAAATAGTTTTATTTGTAAAAATCTTTCTGTAAAAACTGATATTTTAAAGAAAAGTTTTTTTTGGGACCATGAATCTCTAACAATACTTTAAAAAATGTCTCTTTAAATTAAGATCCAATTAATAAAACCTTTTTACAGTAAAGGTTATTTTCTGTAATTTGTTTTCAAAAACAGATTTTGAAAACTTAAGTTTTTACATATTAAAAAATAAAAACATGGATTTTTTTAATGTTCAAAAGCTGAAATCATCTCCTCCCACAAATTATTAAAATCTTTTGATTACGGCTGGAATTTTTTTTATCATGTCGGGTTTTTTAAGCAGAGTTTCAGGTTGCAGATATGCAGACCCGAAGCTTCGTTTCACACAAAACGGTTTTATTTTTAGCAGCCAGAGGAAGACGGACGACCCTGAGAAAACTAACTGAAATGATTTTTACAAACATTCCTCCAAAAATACGGATCCTCAAGAACAAAGAAACCTTTAGTTTCACATCTAATTTAAATAATAATAAGTAAAAATTGAAATTGAGGCAGAAGAAACTCAAATTTCCAAATCAACTTTTTAAAACAAACATCTTCAGCATCTTTGCTGTTCATCACTTTTTCATTTATTTATATTTAGGAGATGTTAGAATAAAGACAGGATGAACTGTTTAAAATTCACGCTCAGCAGATAGAAAACAACTTTAAAACCGCAACATAAACCAAGACAATAATTCTGTTTATTGTATATTTATGTATATTCAGCGATGGATCATCTTTAACTGCAGCCACTGAATCTAAATCAGGATTTTAGCTAAAACTCAAAAAGAATAAAGATTTCAAGTCCTAAATAAAGGAAACTCTGTCAGTAAATAAAGCTCTAAGATGTTTTTAGATTCTCATTGTTCTGGAAAATAATCTCATTAGGAATCATTTAATTATAAATCAGTTAATACAAAACTGCAAAAGTCAGCAGATTAATTAGATTCAGTTCCCATAAAAACTATGAAGCTGGTTGACTGACAGGAAGCCTCACTTTGACATAAACTACGTTCATTGTTGGTTTAAACATCTTTGTTTTTCATCCGTTATAATAATCATAGCTGTGAAGAGCAGAGATGAAATCCCAGTAAAAGTAGTTTCATCATAAATATAACCATTGAGGGAAGAAAAAAGGATGATGGAGCCAATGACACATTGCTCCTTTAAAATCGCTGAAGTAGCTGTGAGTAAATGAAACTAGTTAGTAATCCAGCTGCAAAGTCGGCTCAGTTCTCCCAGAAACTGGACCGTTTGCTCCTTTCCTTCATTCCTTCCCACTAGTGACGGTTAAAGTCAGACCAAGAGACACCGGGGGACCCCAAACCTTCGCCAGGTCACCAACAGCCGGACCGCTCTCTTTGCTCATGATTCATTTGGTTTTTCTCTCCTTTAATGACTCCTCTTACTCTGAGCTGAATCATAAACTCAAGAAAAACACCAAACTGAGGTGGTTCTGGAGAGCAGAAGAACCCGACTCGGACCGGGGGTCCGGTGACAAACACAGAACCGCTGAGCAGCTCTGCCTCTGAGTCTTCTTGGAAAATCCATCTGCATGCATATTCATGAGAATCAGTGCTGCAGAAGTGCGTCTCCATGGCGCATCTATACCTTGAAAGTGTGACTAATAGACTTCCACCTATAGGCACATTCAGACAAAGACCAGGATGTGGTGATTGTTTTCATGCTTATCTCAGATGCCACTTGCATACATCACAAACAGATGACACGTTAGCTTGTTGTTTGTTCCTTTCTACCTCCCTGTGGCTTCTGTGTCTCAACACCTTAACCCTGCAGCATTCAGTGCTCTGATCGCTGCAGATGGTTATCCTGCTCTATAATTCCAGGCGTCCGAACGCCTCGTTTTCCCACCGTTCAATCATGTCCAGATATCTGGGATAAAAACCCAAAAACCAGGGCAGGGATGACCCCTCCCTCTGATGCGTGTCGACTATCAAACGATGGACAAGACAAAGGAGCTTATCAAGCCAGGGTGATAAGACTGCATCCAATTAAGATACTCTCTCTGTCACCTCGAGCTTTCTCCGTCGGTACCGAACAGGACGGCAGATGAACAAGTTCTGCAACCTGCAGACACGAGTCCAGCTGCTGACAGCTTGGTGATTTCCCACCAGTGAAACGGGAAGCGCTGAGCACTAGATGGCACTAACGAATGCTAATTAGGACGCTGCGGCCATAAATCTAAACTGTTAGTTTACCGTCAGTGGATGGGAGGAAAACGCTTTCAGGCCTGTTGCTGAAGTTATTGCTGCACATTTCTTTTAGAAGCTTTCATGTCATTAAGGCCTAAAAAACTTTAGCATAACTTATCTTTCATATACAGTGGGAACATTAATTATCTGCATATTTAAAGTGGTTTCGTTTTATTTTCCTCCTCCTGATCAGCATTTGACCTGATGGGAGAATCTTTAATGACTCCTGCTGATATTCCTACCTGAGGAGGTTTTCAGCAATAAAACACCTGCTGGGATTCACTGGATCATCTCGCATCTTTCCAGGCGAGCAGAAGGGCTTAAAGATACGAGGCGCGTTGTACGGCAAACAGGAAGTGAGTGATCACCGACTGGAGCGTCCAGAAAGACAGACAGGTAGACAGGCAGGCAGACAGGCAG
>JAUZNJ010033862.1:0-12970 GCA_034780135.1 Jordanella pulchra | reverse complement strand
CATTTGCGTTTTCTCTAACTATAAAAGATGGGAACACACTGACTTCATAAGAGCATTTCATTTTTTTTATTTATTTAAACCCATAACAGGTTCTTTTTAAATTTATTTTCTTTTTGTAGGGTTTACCGGGTGCCCAGGGACCTGTTGGATACCCTGGCAGTCGAGGAGTCAAGGTGAGGCATAAATGCATATTGATAATAATAATAACAGCATTAATAGTGATATTTACTGATATCTGATTTCCTCCACTGCTTCTTCTGTCCGCACATCTACAAGGACACACGAGCTGTTAGAGAGTTTGGCAGACAGGTGACTGGTGGAACGAAAGTTTCCCAGTTCACTTCTAACAACAGAGATACAGTTGATAGGATCAAGGCATTTTGGAGAAACAACCAAATCTAAGATCCCAGAGGTCCGTTGGAAGAAATTACTTTCTTATTAGTTTTTTTTTATTCCTACAGCAGCCTGGCTTTCTGGGGGAGACTTTACTGTGCCAAAATATTAGGAACAATAAAGATTAGAAAACAACCCAGCATCACATGTTTAGAAAACCAAACTGACGTCCAATTTGAGGTCCCAAGACTTTTTTTTTATTACTTAATATGATCATATTCTTTGTCTTTTTCACAGGGAGCAGATGGAGTCAGAGGTCTAAAAGGGAGCAAGGGGGAAAAAGTGAGAGAAGCGAGGAAGTATAACTGGTTTCTCAATCCATACTGAAACTATAAGATTGGAAAGCAGTAATTTGTTGTCATCTCTCCTTGCTGAATGTTAGGGAGAAGATGGCTTTCCAGGAGCAAAGGGTGACATGGGTGTTAAAGGAGACAGGGTGAGAATCATGTTAAAAAAACTCTTTGTTGATCTTATTCAGCAGGCGGGTTTGCAGGTAAAAAAAAATTAACAAATATAACATGTTTTTCCTTTTATTTTAAACTTTAGGGCGATTCTGGCGCTCCTGGTCCTCGCGGAGAAGATGGACCAGAGGGACCGAAGGGTCAAACTGGGCCTCTAGGCGATCCAGGAGCTCCTGGTATAGCAGGAGAGAAGGTATGTTGTATTATTTCTTTTTTACAGTTGTTATCAAATTTTGTAGTACAAGCTGTGAATATCAAGAAAAAAAGTCCTACCCTGTAAGGATAGCTTTTAAAAACCTCCACATAAGTTACTCACCTACAAAAAAATCTCCAGCTTTTTCAGGCTTTGCTAATGTTTCTTTTTTTGCTCATATTAGGTGTTAATAGCAATAATACTGAATGAAAAATATCAAAGATCTTTCACTGTGCTTTATAATGAGGGGCTTTTACTCCTATTATGATTTTATTGTTATTTATGCTTGATCTACCAATTTTTTTATTGCAGAAAAGCTCAAATACCTGACCTTAAGTGTGTAGCAAACTCCACAAATTAAGGTTCTCAAGAAAAGAAACGGCTTTTATCTCTCATGACTCTCAAAGAAGCAGCCGATTTTTTTTCACGGATTGGATAAAGATATTGGGTTCCTAAGATGGTACTTTTCTTATCTATTTTTTTCACAGGGTAGTGTTGGTTGGTTATATGGATGTCTCTTTGAATCCCCCCATTGTAACTGTTGGCAATACAATCTCATATCATTAACCAGACTTGTTTGTTGGAACTTTAGGTTTTATCAAACTTTCCCCTATTTTGCTCTGACTAGATACACGTATTAGAGCAGGCATCCCCAATCTCGGTCCTCGAGGGCCGGTGTCCTACAGCTTTTAGAGGTTTTCCTGTTTCAGCACAGCTGATTTCCATTGATAGCTGATAAACAGCGTTTTGCCGAACTGTAGTCATCAGAATTGGCTGAGTTGAAGCAGGGAAACCTCTAAAAGCTGCAGGACACCGGCCCTCGAGGACCGAGATTGGGGAAGCCTGTGTTAGAGAATAGGTGGTATTTCGTGACAACCACCTTACCTTAAAAACACGTGCTAAATGTGATAACTGTTACAGGTCCTAAAAGCTTAATGTGTCTAAAATAGATGGCAGTTTCTCTAAATGATTTAGTATGGGGGCATGCTGCTCTAAAAAAGGTGGATTGTTTTAGGGCTTTTTACATATATTTAACAGGGATTCCAGAAAGTGTGGATGATGCTCTATTTGTAGCCCTCTACATACTTTTTAAATCCTCTCATCTCCTTCTTGTCTTTCTGTTTTTGCAGGGTAAACTCGGGGTTCCTGGTCTGCCGGGTTACCCTGGACGACAAGGCCCCAAGGTGATTCCATATTTAAGAACTATTATCAGTAGTGAATGTATTTGCATGTCTCTTTATCAGTTCTTTAGGCTGCTAGAAATGTGACTTTGGTGGACCGCCTTCTGTCTTATTAAAAATAAAGTATGATAAATGGTACATTCAGAAAGACTATTTTATTTATAGTTCATTAGAGACATCAATTCATTACATGTTGATGAATGATGTATTTAAGGCTCATGGATTAGATTTGCTTTAATTCGATACAGTGGCTAATTATAAGTTAATGAGACATTGGGGATGACGTATGATAAATGGAGCGCTGAGGCTGATTAACTTCCACTTGTGTCTTCAGGGATCACTTGGTTTCCCTGGTGTGGCCGGATCCCTGGGAGAAAAAGGAAGAAGGGTAAATACTACTCTGACATTTTAGTCTACATCTCATCATATTAAGCTTCGTGATGATGATATTGTAAAGTATCTAAGTGGTAAATAACTGTTGACCTTTATAATACAGGGTCCTGCTGGTCAGCCAGGTTCTGGAGGTCAAAGAGGTCCCAATGTAAGCATGCTTGGATTGTGCACAATATTTTTTGTCTGATTAGAACAACAAGGTAATAACAAGTTGTGGGAGTGACTCAAACCAGCTGATCTCCGCTGGGTTTTCAGATCATCATACATTTATCTTTCACTTCTAGTCATACATGTGCTAATCAGACAGATGCTTGTATTCCAAAGGGATCCCGGGGGGGCAGAGGAGCAAGGGGGCCAACTGGGAAGCCTGGAGAAAAGGTAAGCTTTGTGCCATAAACAGAGACATGCAGTTATACATGCATAAACACACCTGGCTGCCTCATAAAGTATGGATAAATGCATCGAGCAAGATGGAGGGGGTTGTTGTATTTCACTTCTGTGACAGGCCATCTGGCGTTATAAAAACTGTTTGGCAGGGGGTTTACTTTCTCACCCAACTTAGGAGAGTTAAACAGATAAATAACAGCATTTTAATAAATACCGTTAAATGAGTTTCTGTTTGGATTTTGCTTTTTCCACTTGGCAGGGATCAGCTGGACAAGACGGTCCTCCAGGATCTCCTGGAGAACAGGTAAAAAACTCTTTACTGTATGGCTATCCAATTCAAGTCCTGAATTGCTGGAGTCCTGCATGCTTTACATCCTTTTTTGATACAACACAGCTAACTGAAATGCTTAGATCCTCCTCAGCATGGGATCAAAGTCTAAATATGAAATATAATTTAATTTAGGTGTGTGGAAGCAAAGAAACATCTAAGCCTTGGACAATGCTGGCCTTTAAGGATAGACTTACCTGATGGAATACCACTGTTTTACTGTATGAAGTAGGCTGCAAATAATGTGAAAGATACAACATTTTTGAATGAAATTTTGGTCTTATTTTTTAGGGTCCTCAAGGGCCACAAGGTCAAAATGGAGACACAGGACCAAAAGGACCTAATGTGAGTGGGTTAAGTGCTTGCTTTTATGATCTAATGTTGCTCCTTTTTTCTCTGTGTACATGTGTCACCTACACTATTTCTAGGTTATTTCAGTGATGTAAGAACAAAAATCTTTATTTTCAGGGTCTGCCAGGAAAGGATGGATTACCAGGTCATCCAGGTCAGAGAGGAGAACCAGTGAGTCAGTTTTTAATCTACCAATTCATTAAACAAGGATAAAAATGTTATTAGGAGTGTATTCATTGAGTAGAGTAGATCATGCTGAGATTACACATGATTTATTGATTCAAATAAAATATGCCTTTTTTCTCGGAACTTACTCCAAATCAGCTTAACTGATGTTCAGCAGGCTGCCTAACTCATCTTTTCTTCAGGGTTTTCAAGGCAAGAATGGACCTCCTGGTCCCCCAGGAGTTGTTGGGCCACAGGTAAACAGATTAATCAAAGGTGTCTCATAGCTGTTTGATTTTTTTGTTCCTTTTTTAAGTAATCTGTTACGGATATAAGATGTTTATGTTTAGCTGTTACATAGTGTGTTTTATCTTCAGGGTAAAAATGGTGAGACAGGGCCAACTGGAGATAGAGGTCATCCAGGTTCACCGGGACCACCAGGTGAGCATGGTTTACCAGGAACTGCTGGAAAGGAGGGTGCCAAGGTGAGTGCTATTCATCAATTTGTCAGGTCACCAATTACTATGAATAATACTGTTAGATAAAGCCTTAGTACTTTCTTTAGCGCTGACTGAATATCTTATCTTCTAAGTTTAATCCAGACTTCTTTAATTTACTGATAATGTACAGAGGAAAGCTTAAAGCGTTAAGCGTATTAGGTGTCGTAGAACAGAGACACTTTCTTTGAAAGATTTTGCTGGGTTTTTCTTTTGTGCGATTTGAGACAGGTTTTATTTTCTAACTACCCACCATGTATTCAGTGCTAATTGTGTATGTGTGGTTTTTTTAGGGAGATCCAGGTCCATCAGGAATCCCAGGAAAGAGTGGCCCCGCTGGCCTTAAAGGCTTCAGAGGAAGCAGAGGAACACCTGGTGCAACGGTAACATACGTTTTCAGATATTTCTTGTCCTTACCTGCCCTGACTTTTAAAAGCAGAATCTCTTGAAATGTGCACCTTGGATTTAAAATACAGGGGGAAAAAAACAGATTTTTGAGTTTTAGAGAAATATGCTTCCGCAAAAGAAACAAAAGTAATTACAAACTCATTAGATGTTAGAAGACAGTTTTTGCTTGATACTGAAGGGGATTTTTTTTTCCCAGGGCCCTACTGGTCTCAAGGGTGGAGAAGGTCTACCTGGTGTTGCAGGGCTTACTGTAAGTTTAATTTTGGTAAATTGCTTTTCATACCATTTATTGACCTGTGTTGAGTTAATATAGAACAGGAAGACTCATAAAATGTTAGGCTGTTCCCATGGTGACCATTGATCATGGCCCCTGCATTAAATAAAACAGTCATTCATGTGATATTCTCACTTCAGCTCATCTCAGCTTTTTATTTTCAGGGTGCTACTGGGGAGAGGGGTCCCGCTGGGCCCGCTGGAGCAATTGGCCCACCAGGACGACCAGGCAGCGTGGGTCCTGCTGGGCCAAATGGAGAGAAAGGCATGCCAGTAAGACATGGAAAAATTGCTAATTTTCTTTCTGAGTCCAACCTTACCTCCTACCATGATGTATAAAGTGTTTTGAAAGTGTTATTATGAGAAATAGGTCGAAGACAGTTTGAGCGACAAATTGCAAACTCAATTTTGAAAGTGATATTGCCAACTTGATGTGACACATTAATCAATGTGTCACGCTGCCATATGAGGGCAGTAGGTACTATCTGAACAATTCGTAGACATCTGCTTTTTACCTATTTGTGTATCAGGGAGAGAAGGGAACCATTGGTTCTGCTGGCCGTGATGGGGAATCAGGACCAACAGGGTTGCCCGGGGTTCCAGGACCTCCTGGGCCTCCTGGGGAGGACGGAGACAAGGTAATTGCGTTAGGTAGTAAGTGTGTAAAGCAGCTCTACTGTGATGTTTGTGTTGATACCTGACTTTGTTTTTAATGAGTTATATCATACCCAGGGAGAAACAGGTGGACCAGGCCAAAAGGGTAGCAAAGGAGACAAAGGAGAAGTTGTAAGTTTGACTTTTTTTATTTGAATAGACATAACATTGTGTTAGTGGCCAGTCTAAAATCTGACCAATAGTTGTGCTCAGCACTCTGTGAACAGCTGACATTGGCTATTGGCCAGAACAATTGCTGTTAGTATATTCAGCCTGAAGTTGAAAAATCTTAAATCTTTACATCTAACCAGTAGCTTTTGTTATGCATTAATTGTTCAAAGTCATTAGAAATACAGAAATACCATATAGCCTAAGAATTAAACTTTTTTTCTGTTCATTTTTTGCGTGATATTGGGCTAAGGGAGCATATTACTCCTGGACCACAATACCTTTTACTGTTATGGTAGTTTTAGTTGATATTAGCAGACTGTCAGAACCACATGGTACAGTAATATACCTTTTGACTTGTACATGTATGAGAGCATCTGAGAAAACATCCCTATTAGTGAACACTTATGTGGTGTATACAGCTTGATTGCTATAATATTTTTCTGAAAAGTAAAAAAAATAAAGCAAGTAAAACAATGGATAGGCAAAGAAAAACACACTTAATGAAAGTTAAACCTCATTCTAAACAGTAAAGAAATGATAAATGTTGCCTTATATTGATCAAACTCAAATTCTAACCTGTCTTCTTGTGCCTTACAACATTCAAGCAAATCCATCATCTTCCAAGAAGCACCATATAGATTATCAAAAATGTTATATTTTTACTTAAATTAGTCTTATGAGTCTTATTTAAACTGTTCAAAAAAAGGAAAAAAGGCTGTCTTTGTTGGTTAAGCTGTTTTTAGTTTAAGAATCTCAACTTAAGCTGCAATCCTCTGAACCATCTAATACTTGAACCTTTAGCTGTTCTTGGCCTGCCCAACACTCTACATTTTATTTTTTACACTTATAATTCTTAAGCATGCAACACAATTCCTATGTCTCATACAGTAAAAGTTTATTCAAAAAATATTCTTGCTTTACTGTGACCAGCTCAAGGGAAATGTTGAATCCACATTGAGTGAAGATGACCCAGTTAAATAAATTAAAGTCATTGCAGGATTTGTATGCCTGGTAAAGAGAACGGCACCCAACTAATGTGGAAAAAAGCTACAAAAGTTATACAGTATTTGACAGACCTTTTCTAAAAAACACTTTGGTCATACAAGAAAAATGCAAATGTTAAAATACATCCAGTGGCTAATATAGTTTGAATTTGGCTTATCCCTCCATTGCCATATTGTCTAAGATGTTACAGAGTGATGAGCTCACCCCCTTGAATATGTTACTCATATCAGGAAGTGAGGACAGGGTCTCACCTCGGATCCCACGGTGGGTAATGAGGTGAAAAGGCAGAAGAGAACAGCAGCAACAGACAGGAGGGGCAGCAGCGCATCAAACCCGGAAGCAGCTGGAGGCTTCACAGCTTAAACACTCCACCCATTGAAATGTTGAAGGTCATACATATCACAGGTCATATCTTCAAACACAGATTCACATTCCATCAATATCCCCTGCCTGCTTTGTTGCTGGATCCAGCCTTAAATTTAATAAAGTCAATCCTTCGGATTCCCTCTTGAGACATGCTTTTTTTCTAAGCAAGATTGCTCTGGCACATGTAAGAAACCATTTTCTCCATATGGTATCCATGACATGCCAAGTCTGGAAACATGAAGCAAAAATAATTGAATGTCGAACTCATGAGGATAATCTTTAAATATGAGTGTGAGAAAGATTATGAGTGTAGCAGCAGACAATTTAGCTGTGGGACTGAACTAAACTGCAGGTGGTGCCTTGTTTTGGTAAATGTTTAAAAAGTTTATGTGCCAAGATTCGGATATTTAGTTTAACTTGGTGAAGTGTGGTGCTAAAACCCAAAATCACGACTCCCCAATATCCAACCATTAATCTCTGTGAGTTGACAAAGATATAGCTTAATATTTATAAAAGCCATAAGTAATAAGAGTTGTTTTTTTTTTAACTCACACTGGGGTTGTAAATCACAAACTATGCTCAATGTGTCTCAGTTGGTCTGTGCTGAATTTGTTTTCCAGGGACCTACTGGACCCGTAGGGATTCAAGGACCTGTTGGTCATCCAGGACCATCTGTATGAACCATATCTAAATCATATTTTTATTGCTTAGTGGATTTTCCGCAGAGCTAACTACCTCTGGATATTTCAGGGCATAGATGGAGAGCCAGGTCTACGAGGTCAAATGGGCTTAAATGGACCAAAGGGTGATGAAGGCTCAAGGGGCTTTAAGGGACCACCTGGTCCCTCTGGACTCCAGGTAAAAATAATTCCATTGTTATAGTTTATAACTCCATTATGCGTTAACAGTTAAGAATGTCTCTGTCTCTTTTACTTACCACTGTGTAGGGAATGCCAGGACCCCCAGGAGAGAAAGGAGAGAGTGGACATGTTGGTTCAATGGTACGTTTAGCACTTAATATTTTCTGCACTTGCCCCGGACTAGTTAGAATAGAAAGGATTTTAAAAATGTACACATCTGATCACAATCTTTTCTTAATGGAAATGGTGTGTGAATGTTGCAAACCTTTTTTTTCTCTGTCAATGAATTAGCAAGATGCTCGTGAAAAACGACTGCTTTTGCCATCTAGAAGTGGGCTTGTGGTTTTTCCACTAATGTTTTTTTTTTCTTATCTGCACCCTATAACATTTCGAAATAAGTCAGTGGTGCTGAAGATGCATCATATTCCACATGTGTTTGTAAAGTTTTGATCCACAGTTTGACCTTAACAAAGTTTTTGTATCACCAATCTACAGCTATTTTATATAGCAATATTTTCCCTCTTTTCCTGACAGTTTTGAAACACAGTTTGAAACAGAAGTCCATAGACTGATTTATCGAACAGCTTTTTTAAAGATAACAATTGAAGGAGCTTCAATGTTGCTGAAAATGTGTGGGTTTTTTTGGGGGGTGGGACCTACTGCAAAATCCTTTAAGATACAAAGAACCCTCTGATGTCTTTTAAAACTTTAATAGAAGAGCTCTCTCTTTAAAGCCAGGTTTACGCTGAGCAATAACTGTTCTTTCTTGCATTCATCTTTTGTGTAAAGAAATAGCTCTGGCTGTAAACTTTAAACAATGGTCTGTGTTCCTGTATTTTTGTCACACTGACCATTTGGCTCTTTGACAGCCAAAGATAATTTGCAACAAATATCAAGCAGTATCAGATATTTTGCTGGGGAGCTGTTTCTACATTTCTCTACATGTTCCTTTTTCTCATCCTTTTCTCAATCTTCAAGCATCATACTCTTATATAAGTAAATTATAACCCATAACTTAATCCTAATTTATTGCTTGCCTGGGATGTTTGTCAGATCTTTCTGATGCGTCTGTGGTGCAACAAGGTGTGCAGTCTGAGCATCTACCATTGTGCTGTATCAAAGATCCTATTTCACTGTCTCACTTGCACAGTAGGACACGTTCAAGTCCAATATAGTAAATCTAAATCCATCAATGTGGGCTGGGTATAAAACAAACAAAAACAAAATACTCCACCTGTCAATCAACATGTTGGCCACCAATTCTTCCAGATAAATGTCTCCCAGAAACTGAGTTCACCGTCTTCATTACTTATTGTTTCATAAATTTTTCTCCGTATAATGCTTTTAGCAATGTTATTATAGATCTCTAATCCTATTATGATCAAATCAATTGTGATACAGAGTATTATAAAGATATTCCTGGGTGTCAGATAGAGAGTTGACCTAACTGTTTTACATTTGTTTAGTTTTTATAGGTATTTACCTCAGATGCATATTTCTGAATATTTGGATATAATTATTTATCTGTTTTTTCTTTTTTTAATGCCATTGACGTTTAAAATATTTTCACAATACTGGGACACCAGGAATCCTGCTTAAAGAAATCCATGATAATAAGTGACATCTAGGTAAAAAGGAAATATGTTTATTTGGTTTCTCAAACCTTCACAAACTAAGTCAGAAAAATATGTTATTTTTGAAGTTTTATATGAGCTAAATTGTTTAAATCATTTGTTTTTGTAGATTGTTTATTGTTTTGCAAATGTTTTTAAAGTTGTTAGAGCAAGTAAACAAAGAGTCTTGTTTGTGTATTTGAATGACCTTGCCCCACCTTACCTATCTTAGCTTTTTCATCCATACTTACCTTCTCGGCCCCTCAGGTCAGTTGGACAGCAGCTGCTGCAGGTATTGAGGTCTAAAAGTGAGCTAAGAGGGGGCATGTGTGGAATAGCTTATGGTATGTATATCTTATCCATTCCTGCCCCACAGCATGGGGTTGTTGGCTCCTATGGCAATACAATAATAAACATAAACCCCTTTTTTGATAAACCCAGAAGTTATCTCACTAAGCCATAAAGTGTTAGGATCCTATTTCTTTGGTATGTTTGGTTACCTTGATTGTCAGTTTAGATTTCTATCTTCTGTTTGTGGTTTGTACTGTATGCCTCGTATTTATTCTGTTCCGAGTTTCTCTGTCAAGACCTGGTGAACTCCGTTTTACCCCCCAGACTCTTTTTTTGCTCCAGCAGTGTCCAGGTTGCCCTCTATAAACTATGTTGTTTTGATTCATCCCTGAGTTCATTAGTACATTATTTCCTAATCATATTGAAGCTGTTTATCTATTTTTCTTCACTCTGGGTCATTTTTTTTTAACCCATGACATCTGGAGGCCACAGTTGGAAGGGATTTTGTTTCAAATATCCAAGATCATCGTCATCAAGTCTTCATCATCTGACTTTTGTTGCCATCAATCACCAAAGCTATATCACCAATCATGATGACTGCTTACATGCAGCAAGTTTTGATAATGTGTGTGTTGTAAATTGTCTCAACGGTGAGGGAACTGCTTGTAGTACTGGGGCAATTCACCTGAGCTTATTAAACTTTGATTAGTTACGCCAGTTAACTTAATTAGCAACAGCTGTGCTGATTGTGTTGCCGGATGTCAAACTCTGATGATGATGATTGTTAACATCGGCTTCCTTCGATCTCACATGCCTTCAGCAGGAAGTCTAATTATTTTCGCATTATTCCTAAGACTTACAATATATTTAAAGATCAGGTCACCTGGGCTTTACATCCTCACTGGTAAACTGAGGCATCTACAAATAAATGAGGGGGAAAGGTATATTCTTTGCCTCTGGCTCTCATGCTTTAAGCCTCTTCCCCAGTCCAATAGCTTTGGTAATTTTGAGCATTTCATCTAAATTTTCGTTTTCCCTTAGAAACCCTCTTTGTGAGAGCACATAATTGGATTTGCTGTTACAGAAATAAACACAGGTGTAACTAATATTGCTAATTATGCTTCAGCTTCTGCTAATAATCAATGTTTTCCAAACCAGGAAGACAATGTTTGCAGTGACAAATGGAGAGATAGCAGAAGGGATTTATCACTAACATTCCCCAACAGTATCATTAACAAGTAAACGATTCATTAGTAGAGGAGCAGCAATCCCTAAAGGTTTGTTTTATGCTAACCATTTTTATGTCTTTTGTTTGTCATTAGCACAGGTTTTAGTATATACAACTATATAAATAATAATTATTGTGAGGCAATAGGCATTAGTTTATATGTAAACTTTGAATTTTTGTGTTTTAAGGGAATTCCTGTACTTAATGTGGAAACAAGATGATCCAAGAGAATCAAAATGGTGGCTCAGCATGCAAAAGGAAGGATGGGCAAAGGAAAAAAGCACTGACAGAATGGAGCATTAGAGTGGAAGGAAAAGGCGGGGCGCTTTTTGTGAGCAGGAAGACGGTGTGACAGCTGCTAATCAGATTAGCCTCAGCCTTGGCTGTCTAATGAGCATTCTCCTTTGTGACAGTCATCTTGCAACGCTGTCAGCCATGAACACACGCTCAACAAGATTCACTATAGTTTGCCTTCTCCACAGTCAGATTAGAGAGGGAATGCATTAAAATGGAACCAAAACAAGAGAGATCGAAGGAGAGGGGAGAAGCTGAGGACTCAGTGGGAAAGTTTTATTCATGTGTCAGTGTTGCGGATCACAGAGTTCTCCCCTATAATGCTGAAATGTTTCTGTGCCAGAAGGATATGTGTTTCCTCCAGTCCCACACGGTCTCTCCCTGGGCAGATTGTCTGTCACTCTGTTTCAGTGTCTTTACTGCACAAGGTTCCCTCTTAGACTTCAGAGTGATTCAGAGCACTGCTCAACATCAAGTCAACTAAAACTGAAGCCAGGAACTGTTAAGATTAATTGCTCTGCGCTCTCTTAAGCTGCACAGACAAGTCAAATCACATGCTGTTGCTGGCTGAGAGAATATGGTTGAGCATATTGCAGACTAGAGGTTTCTTATTAATAAGTGAGAGTAAGAGAGAGGCAGTCAGAGGCGAAATGGGACAGAGTTGGAGCTTCTGTCGTATTGAGGGTAATGACCTGTCTGGACGTCTTCATCATGTCAGTAAAATGATAATCAGAGATACAAGGGCCATTACATGAGCATTCTAGCGTGGGCTGACATCTAACTCTTTTTTAATGTAGGAGGCACCAGCTCGCATTTACTTAATGTTTTATGTTTGATCTACATAGAAATAATCGTTTTCTTTCTTTTCAGGGACCTCCAGGACAGCATGGCCCACGAGGCCCTCAGGGACCCCTTGGAGCTGAGGTGTTTTTTTTTTTTTAATTATGTTTTTTTCTATATTAGAATCCATTTGCTAGAATACATAGACAGCTTTAGTTTACGGCATATAATGGAAACCCAAACTGAACAAATGATTTCCATCTCAAGGTTTATTTTAGTTCATTCTAACATGGTTTTTCTTACGTGTTAGTAACATTTTCTTCTAACTTTTCACAATATTGTCCCTCATGAAAATATTTTATTGGCAGCCTTCTAGAGCATATGTAACCAATTTATAAACCGTAAGTTAATTACATGAACAGTGAGCTTTATTTATTTCAGTAATGCAATCAGCGTATTAAGCAACACCTTGTATTCAAACAATTATATTATATCTGAACCCCAGTCGGTCTCGGAAGATGGATGCTCTCACTGAGCATTGTCGGTTTTTCCTGTTAAAAGGGAGCTTTCCTCTTCACTGTTGCTACATGCATGCTTGGCATGTGTCATGGTGGGTTTCAGAGCTCTAACCCACATGCAGAACACCACACGGAATACGGGAAAAAGTTCAACAGTTTA
>JAUZNJ010033861.1:0-12971 GCA_034780135.1 Jordanella pulchra | reverse complement strand
TTACCCCATATATGAATACACTTGTGTTTTTAATTTTTATAGATCTACGCTGACAGCCCTGCAAGGAAATATACACGGAACTTATACATGGAAAATAATTAAAATTAATTAATAGTTTTTCTGTTTTGCTCACCTTGTTAGTAGAGAGAACAGTAAAAATACTGACTTAAACTATTTTTGCTCTAGATTCAAATTTTAGCCAGGATAATACTGAATCACTGAAGTCCTGCATAAGTGTTTAAATATTTTTAGAGCTCTGGTAGCCATTTCACAGCATTAAAGTTGGATATAGAATTAGAATTAGTAATAGAACTGGAAACATAATTGACATGAAGGGGGTATGGATGGAAAATGTCTTGTGTCTCAGAATCTGATCCATCATCTTCTACGTTTCCTAGCCCCATGTCTTCCTCCATCAAGCTATCATAGTTTTTTTTTATTATTATTACCAACTAGGCTCCAACTGAACAAGTTGTCTGTGCAGTTACATCATGTTATCAATTCAGTAAAATTAAAAGGTTCTCAGAAAAATGAATACTCAGCTAAAGTATGATGCTTCTTAGAATATAGTGACCCCTAAGTAACCTAACCTACAGGGCCTGACATACCCTGTCTTAAATTGTAACTGAAATAAACTAAACCTAGACAGAACTTTATTTTATTTCCCTCTACAAACACTGCAGGCTCTGGGCAAAATAGAAAAACTAACCTAGTTGGATGCCTTTAAGTGTTCCTTTTTTAGGTTTAAGTTTAGAGTTTTTAAAAGTTATTTTGTATAATTCAAGCAAAAAACAGCTTCTTACATTTTACTTTTGGACTTACATGAAAGCTGTGTAATATTTCTAAAGTTTGAAAGCTGGTTTGTCAGAATCCAACAGCAGATGGACCCAATGGTAAATGTGTAATGGGTGTTGCATTTCATTTTTTAGAGGCTATATCATGAGTGTGTTGGTTTGACAGACAGGTTGTCTGAACCAGTTAAAAGCCTCTGCCAAGACAGATTTGCAGGCACCATTTCTATTGTGTTTATTATTTTTATTGTTATTATTGTGAGTTGGTGTTGTTGTTTCACTCATATTTTCATGAGAAGCTCGTGATAATAATAGGTGTCTGTAGTAATACTACTCTTTACATAATGTCCAATAAACCCTGTCACTAAATCTTTAGGGGAATAATGACTCATTGAAGGTAGAGGTAAGGTGACAAAAGGAACTGGTGAATAAGAAGGAGAGAGAGACATAGAATGTTTCAAGGTGAAAAAGTGCAGGGTTAAAGATCCATTAACTACAAATTGGGAAATAGAAATGGGAGAGTTTATCACAAACAGAATTGTTTTTAATGTTGTAATTGTTTGCAGACCCAGAAACAACACATCTGGAAAAGACTAGTCATCTGTACGAGTTCTTTGAATGTGTTGTATATATTAGGAAAAACTGTATATGAAAATTCATGTCTGTGTTATAAGGAGTTGATCAATTGTAAGCATTCCCATCCAACAAAAGCCTTGCCCACGGTGTTTTACTCTGTCATACACTATCCAACCTGAACCAAGCTGACAACAAAGATGACACCAGGATTTACAAGTTGTGAATGAAACACCCCTTGGGCCTAGGCACCTTTGTGTACTGGTGTTATGATGTATGTGTATGTGTGCACCCAAGCATTATGTGTCTTCTTCAATCTAAATATTTGTCCTGCTGGACCTTTAACAATGATTGCACTGCAATCAAGTGCCTATCCTCTCCTGCCAGCCACTTCCATGGCTGTCAAATAGCATTCATTAATAGAGAGGAAATATATTTATTAGGTTCATTTAGGCAATGAAAATGAATGTTGCACAGATGGGATTGGATGCAGGATGCAAGTGAAAAAGCAAGGTATGCATGGAAGAGAATGGGTGTTTGTGTGGGCACCTTCCTGAAGCAGTATTCCCCCCGTGCCGCCGGTGTGTTCCCCCCAAGGTATTCCTCATTAACAGCTCTCCCGAACCTCACCCACTTTGCACACGTGTACCCTCTCATGTTGCCCCCCGCCCTCCCCTAACGAACCACCAGGCTCTGTTTCCAAAACGGATCAGATTTGTTTTGACTGGAGTAGGTTCCCAGTGCTATTCAAAGCTGTCAGTCATTTTAATGATATCATTAAGGGGCTGCGACAGAAAGATGAATCGCTTTTCTTTGTCTTTCTATCATAATTGCGAATGAGCAAGAGAGCCGAACAGAGACTAAGACAGTTCATATAGATGTATGTATAGGAAAGGTTTTGATTGAGTAAATATAATAACACAGAACAAGATATATAAAAACTGTGAATGAGAGCCTAGTGCCTCCCCATCTGTTCCTAGATTTTTCTTATCTATTCTTTTGTTTGTTATGAGTATTCCTAATTTATTTCATTTTATTATTACAGACCCGCATATACACACTCACCCAAAATGCCATATATATGATAATCAAGGATCTTTAAATAAATGAGTATGTCATGATATTTGCATGACAGGCCTATACATTCTGCATGTAAATCTCATTACTTGTGGCAAAGGCTTTAACTTAACAGTCTCCAGTGCCACTATCACTGACAGCAATCAGAACAATGCTAAGATTTCGTTATTGAATGGGACTTTATTAAAAAGATTTACAATAATAACTTGGTCTACTTTTCCAAAGAAGAACTTAACAGTGTAAAACAGGCCCCTTCAGTCCTAGTCCTCACGTCCCGTATGTTTTAGATGTGTTTCTGCTCCAACAATCACCAGAATCCATTGTTTACATTACTTACAGCAGTCATCAAGGGCTACTTAACTATGTAGGTCAGGTGTGTAAAAGCAGAAAAAAATAAATAAAACATGAAAAGTGGTTGGTTCTGATGACCAGGGTCGAAGACCTGTAGTGTAAATGGTAATTCTAAAAAAATACAGCCCCATACAAAAAATACAGAGTCAAGACGAGATCAAAAAGATCTGTAGCTAGGGTAACCTTATTTTTCTTCTAATCATTTTTCTTTGCTTGTCAAACAGAAATACATATTTTAACACAAGTAAAACTTTTCTTAAGTTACCATGGACAATTATTAAAACAATAGCTGTTCTTCTGTTTAACAGAAGTTATTCTTTCTAATAGGTCTTATTTGCTTTTCTGGCAGGCTAACCTTTGCTCTTTTTGTTCAATAAACAAGGGTGAAATTATATATCGAGCCCATAAGACAAGAAGAGAAGACCATACCAAACATTAAGTTCTAAAATAAAGTGTTCTAAAACAATGAATATCTGTGGTTTGTTTTTGTTTTCTTTTTTATTTGATAAAAAGTTTAATGACTAGGAAACGTTTTAATAAGGAACATATTATTAGTGTAAAGCTGGGCTCTTATAGTAGCCTAGCCAGACAGACAGGTACAGTAGTATATGCAATATCACTGCTTAAGGGTCTAGAAAGAGCAAATACAGTACAGGCACATTTCAAAGGTGGGACCAGGGTGGAACTAAAAGAGTCAGTGGAAACAGGTTAGAACTAATCAGTATGGAGGTGAAGCAAAAACATATATTTTGGTAAGAAAAGGTATTGTGGCAGCCAGTTGCTGAAATCTTAAAGACGTATCCAGCTCATTCAAGAGGTAATAAAGGGCAGCATTTAAAAAAAAAAAACACCCAGTTGCGGCCATAAAACTAACTGTTATGATTAAACAAAAACATAGTTGCATTATGTGTAATTGTTAAGTTAATTCACTTAAGAATTAAAAGAAGACATAAGAGTGGAAAATTATCTTTACCTGCGGATGGAGAAGGAGCAGAAACCTGCTCCATTCTGACTTCATCTAGCTCCACCTCGGATTTTATTAGAATAGAAAGTGGGTGTAAACCCTGTTACAAAACGTCTCTAAGGATGGGGGTTTGGAAAACAGATGTACAAAGCTTACAACATATGGTTAAACAACCAATCCTCCTATGTTCAGCATAAAAACAAGTCCAGCTTTGATTAATTCTTGCTCTACTGTCCTTAAGTTCTCCACACAGGATGACCTCCTTCTTACCGGGACTGGCAACTCTCAGAAACCAACGCAGTCATCATTAACCCTTCACCTCAGGAACTTGTCTCATGATATGGATCCTGGAGCCATTCCTCTCCCCCTCAGTCTTCTACTTTGGTGATCGTCCAAACAAAGTCTCAGTGTGGTCATATCATAAATCCGTTACACCTATGACCTCAGAGCACATGGGAAAAGGTCCTTGGCTCCTCTTCTCACGGTGATGCAGACTGAAGGAATTTGAAGTCTCTCCTTCAAGGATATATACGCACATTAAGAGATGTATCTAACTACTTCAAGTTAAAATAAAAACACATCACTATCATTTCTAAAAATCATCTTAGCAAACAATACATAAAAGCACTACAATTATTATATTATTCTATTAGTCATTCTGTCACAGGTGTAAACTATCGACTCCCATGCTGTGATTGGTTTGGTTAGTTTTAGACCAAAGAGTCTAAACCTTCCAATACTGACAAGATGTGTGTTGAATACACATGGCATAAGTCAGTCTGCCTAGCCAGACTAAGGTACCTATAAAATTCAGACTGTATGATAACATCAAACAAAAATATAATGGTTTCATGGTATCGGAGCATTTTGATTATAGCTCTATTTCTGAAATGTCTGATTAAAAAAATTGAATGTAATAAAAAAGTTGAATGCTTTCAAATGCTTTAAAACTGCTCTAAAATGTAGATTGATCTTTAGCATAAATTCTATTGCATTTACATAAACTCTATGGTGTTGTTTGTTTCACAACTGGAATGGTAAATGTATTTGTATTTATTTATTTTTGCATGTTTGTGTACTTTTGGTACCTGACTTTGTGACCTTCCCTATTCTGGGAATTCCCATATAAATTAACTTGTACCTACTTATACTTACTAAAAGTGATAGTTCAGTTTGGTTACAGGTGGCAGCTGTTTTTAGATAATAGTTTCCATGCCCACATTTCATTCTTGCAGGCTTTCCATCCCATTTAAGTGTGCTGTTATACTTATAATTTTTGGCACATATATACGTAGGGAGATGTACAAGGAAGCAACATAACTATTAAGTATGAACGACTGTGCAAAAAGTTCACAGCTACAACTAAAAAAGTATTCAGTACTTTTGTCTTTTACTTAAAACTAAACAAATACACAAGCACAGAAGAGAAGTTTTGACCATCACCGTCACCAAGCTGTTTGCATCAATACCACAGTGGTGCTTGATTTGCTAATGCCTTATGCTGAAGTTGGCTTGTTCCTTTCAAGATGCACTTTACGTTGAATTTAGAAAACAGCACTTGCTGATGCTAATGCTTTTGGGCGATCAGATAAGCAGTATTGCTTCCTCTTGTTGTCTGAACGCCATAGGGCAACCTTCTTCCTCTAAGATGTTGTCATCCATCTATTGCAGTAGCCAAAGTATTCCAATATAGTTGACTTTAGTGTTTCATAGTGTGATGCAGCGGTGTTGGCATCAAAAGGCTAAAGACAGGGGAAAAGTTTGGCCAGCTCCTTCCATCCTCCATCCTAAAATCTGAAACTGTAGGGCAAGCAGTTACATGGGAGCACTCTGTGTGATGAAAATTACCAAAAAAGAACAAAACCAAAAATATCACTGTCAGGAAACACTACATGACTTAACTCCCTAAAAGCACATAGAGGAAGGAGCTAGTCTGCTCCTTCCCGTTTCTACCTCCAAAACAAAGTAAGCAAAGGTGGAATTGCCCCACCAGAAGACCAAGAGAAGCGTGCATCACACCTCATGCTGCAGCAAACAGAGCCACAGTCAGAGCAGCACAGTGCTGGCCCCAAAAATGATTGTAGAAGTCGGCACTGAGTCTTTCATCTCAGTGCCACCACGGTGTTCTCCACTGAGCCTCGGGAAACCACTGCAGCCTTTTCAATTTGTCGCCCTGACTAGAGAGCGCCGTCTGCCTTTCTCGCATCATACCGGCCAAAAGCCAGGCCACGGTCATGCTCCTATTTCCCCCAGAACCGCAGCAGCCAGGGTATGTTTCTTCCCTTGGAGCTACAATAAAGTTCAAACAACGACAGAGGCTGAGAACGGCTTCACAGATATACTTCCTTAGCTGTGTCTGGGCAGGAAATGGGTTTTCATAGGTTTAACTGTTTTTTATTTGTTCCAAAAAAAGATTGAGCTTTCTCCTGGATGTTGCATTGTTGGTTTCTCTGGTTTCAGATAACCAATAGTTAATCTCTTCTTCCTCTCTCCTCTCTCCCTCGCTGTCATTCTTTTTTATTCTAGTTTTACCTAAATGTTGGAGTTTGCTGGCTAACAAAACTTTCCTCGAAAGCTTTGTTAGCTTATTGTCAGGGAATCCCTCTCCCCCCTATGGTCTGATCATAATGTGGGAAGTCAGCAGATTCATGAGCTTTGTTGGTGTCATATTGCAAGGCAAGACAAGGCAAGGCAAAATTATTTGTATAGCACAATTCAGTACATGGACAATACAAGTGTTTTACATGAAATAGACAATAGAATAGAAGAAAAATAAAAGCAAATAAACATTAAACCACGCATAAACAGATAAAACAGTTGGATCACAACCTATACTAAAAATACCTGCAAGTCCACTTCAATGCTGTTAAAATCATATTCACTGTTGGTCCATTAGGTAATTATTCATCATTTAATTAAGTAAGGCTTAATTAATTGCGAAAATTACCTAAAGATGGCAACTTCCAAGATTAATCACTTTTTGTTGGTTATCTCTTCATTATGTGTCCCCTTTAGTTTAGTTAGCAAATAATTTGATTAATAAAAAGTAGTATTGAGGTGGTTGTTGGTCTCGGTTATTTCCTATCTGTGATCTGTTGTCTTGTAGAGACAGTATTAATCTTTTTGGAGCTTTACACAGAGCTATTTCCTGTGAATATAAATAAAGTTAACATTAAGAAGTGGCTATTTCAAATTGACTTTTGAATTGTTTTAAATATCCAGATTTCCTGATAAACTGAGTCAATAATTGTTCATTTATATCTAATGGGTTAATTATAATCATTATAGGCTGTTAGCCATTAATCACAATACCCTAAAACCTCTTTCTCTTTCTATCCTTACTATATCTTATAACTGTCTACTGTGGATCACTTCCAGTTCCACAGTATGCCATCTGTTTAAAATGTCCTCAGACATAAACACTAACTGATAAATGGCCCAGCAGCAGAGTAGAGTACCCACTAGCGTCACGAAAAGGGCTACTAGCTACTAGCAAAAATCCATCCATTCAAATTCTTCCGCTTATCCATCAGGGACACAGTGAGGATGGTGCCTATCTCCAGCAGTCTATGGGTGAAAGGCAGGGTATACCCTGGACAGGTCGCCAGTCAGATAAAGGGCAACACAAAGACACACAACCTTGCATATACACACTCACACTTAAGGACAATTGAGAGACAGCAATTAACCTAACAGTTATGTTTTTGGACTGCAGGAGGATTCCAGAGTACCCAGAGAGAACCCACACATGTACAAGAAGACCATGGAAACTCCATGCATAAAGACCCCAGGCGGGGAATCACACCTAGGACCTTTTTGCTGCAAGGCAGTAATGCTACAAACTGCACCACCTTGGAGCCCACAACAAGTTCTTAATTACACAATTAAAACTCTGAATCCATATTTAAGAGATTGCTGTGTATTAGTAAGGATGCATTGCAGAAGTTGTGGAGCTACAGTTGTGCCACCAAGCATTATATATAACAAACTTTAACAAAAAAAAAACATAAAAACTGTT
This sequence comes from Jordanella pulchra, assembly GCA_034780135.1. Taxonomy (NCBI): domain Eukaryota; kingdom Metazoa; phylum Chordata; class Actinopteri; order Cyprinodontiformes; family Cyprinodontidae; genus Jordanella; species Jordanella pulchra. The sequence continues at coordinate 5,197 of JAUZNJ010033861.1, read as the reverse complement.
GGTTGTTTTTTTTTGCAGTTTGATTTAAGCAACACATGTTTATAGCAATGGGCTGAAAATTCAACTTTACACCCTTAGAATTAAAAAGAAATAGTATAGGAAGAAAATAATTGTAGCTGCTTAATAGGTCTTAGTGATGAAAACGGATACTGATGCTGCCTGCTTCTGGCAACACTGACTCAGTTACTGTCTGACACGAAGCGTGTGGGGGAAGCGCTCATAAAGCATCAAGCTTCATCAGTCGTATGGCTAATGATGTGGCTCCAATTAAGAGCAGCCAGTGATCACAGCAGAGGATTTGTACAAACACAGAAAGCAGAAGTGACAGAGAAATAGAGACGGCAATAAGAATGAGGCTGCGCAAGAAGGAAGTCAAGTCTTGCATAAAATTTACAGCCAAATAAGAGCAGTAAATAAGAAAGATGAGTGAGACTGGAGCAGGAGTGGGAACATATAGTTTATTGGCTGGTTTAGAGAGCAAAGTCGTTTGGCTTTGACGCTAATGACTGTAATTATACGCACATTGATTGGGTTAGGCCGCTAATTACACTCATCTGTGTTTGCGTGTAAACAGAAGAACATATGTTTACACAGGCGTCATGCCAGGAGCTCAGCACATCGCTGCTCTCTCACATGGAGTTCATAAATCTCACACAGTTGTCTCAGCAGCAGCAATGATTCATGATCTGCTGAAGACCACATTACCACTGAGAAAAGAGTTTAAATCATTTCAAGAATGTGTGGCGATGTGGCGTTTTGGAGTTGGTTTGTACTCCAAGTTCATGGGGCCTGTTTTTCCCTCATTGCTTGATTGGGAACTCATGGAACTCAATTTATATCTCAATTTAAATGATCAAAGAAAATTTCTGCATTTCTCTCATTAACATTCTTTGTGCCGACTTTATAGTGTGAAATTAAAAGATCTACAAGGGTCAGCTCCAATTATCTACAGTTGGTAAATGTCATTTTTGGGAAATGAGTTTTTCTTTTAAAGAAATGCTCATTATTAGCCAAGCTAAATTGCTTGATTCAGATTTTGACTATTTTCTGTCTCAAGATTTTTATTTATTCATCTTTTTTTCTCATTTTTCAAGTTTTACTTGCTGACACAAACTAATAAAAGCAGGCCATGCATTGAATCCAGTGATAGAGGCAAATGCAAAAAGAGTCATTTTACATAATATTGTACAATAACTGAAAGGAGCATAGCATATCTTGAAAAAATATAGATATTCCTCCACATTATGTTAAATTTGAAAGCATAATCTGCTAAAAATAAAAAGAATGGATTCAATAACTTCAAGGTTTTTTTTTTTTTAAAGCCATTATTCATTATATTGTTATAAGTGAAGTTTTCAATTGACTTTTCCACATTCTTTTATGTACCTTAAGTTCGTATAACTTTTTTTAATAATTTAAATGTTTTAACTTGTGGCTAATAAGGGTGAACATTTCATTTTGTCTGTGTATGGTGGGGGGGGGGGGGGGGGGGGGGGGGGGGGGGGGCGGGTGAAAATTTAATTTTGTTTGTTTTTGGTACCCCCCCCCCCCCCCCCCCCCATCCCCAAGCCATCACATATAGGAACAATAATGCCATTTATCAGCATTGCGAGGAGTGCGTGCATCTTCTCAACTGAAGCAAAACGGGACTGTCTTCCCCATCTGCTACTCTGATAGAAAATCCCAGCTTGCTCTTTTACAAGAAAATTAACATAAAGGAGGTACAGTGGTACTTTAATGGGCTAAGAAGTCTTCACTAAAGTATTTAGAAGGGTTTTTTTTTTCCAAATGCTAACTGGACAGGTTCATTGGAGCATGAAAGAAAAAGCGTAAAGCGGGGGCAGCAAGCTTTTCAGCTCGCACAGAGCACCATTATCCACCGTCGTTAATTTAATAGTCATTCCTTAGTCAGCCCTGGGTCTGAAGATGCGAGACCCTAACATTTGTTTGTCATTTCCCAAAACAGATTTAATAAACAGTTAAAATCTTAAATGGCTTCTTGTACTCTTAATGTTCCCTGCCTGCTTTTGCTTTTTTTCCCTAGATTTATATGCATTATAATTTAATGATTTCAGGAACCTATTAGCTCACCCATCTTTGAGTTTAGTAATAAGTTATAATGAAGGTAGACACAATGAAGATGGTGCATCTTAACTTTGTATGCTCTAATTTTTCATCAGGGTTTGACTGGAGTAGTTTGCAAACACATTTCTCTGTAGAAAAACGGGTAAAGGCAAGGATAAATTTGCTAGGCTTGATTGCAAGAGAGTAGGGTTACTTAATTATAAAATAATGCTAAAAAGATTATTTATGATGATTATAGCTTCAGGGGCCCCATTGTTTCTAATGGTCTTATTTTACTTTTTTCTTTCAAATTGTACACAACTAGTTTTAACCAAGTCTAATCAAATTTCATTAAAAAGATACAAACAGGAAAAAGATGGAATAAACCGAAGTTAACGAAATTCATAATTTTTTTATTGTACCTTTATTTAATCAGGATATTACATTGGTATTAAATGCCTCTTTTTCAAGTGTGCACTGGCCAAGAGGCATCAACAAACGAAACGCATAGTTGAAAGGAAAACAACAATAAAAACAGACGAGTTATTAAATCAGCCCAAAGAAACTTTAGTTTAGAAGTAAAAGCAGTGATTGAGGTAAGTTCAACGAATACAAAGTTTTCTAAAGCAACTTCCAGGAGGAGAGAGATGAGTGGAAAAGGTTTTACTACTTAATTCAATATTTTTTAAAACTTTCAAATATGTCCAGTTTTACAATAAATTCCTCTTTCTGTTCTGTCAATGTTGTCAGACTATGGTACAAAGTTAAAATAATTGATTTTTATCTTTGGAAAGGTTTCTGTTATTTGACCTTAACTCAAAGTGCAAAAATGTCCATTCTAATTTGCAGCAGGAGTAAAGATTTTATTTCGTTTGATTTTACAATTTCATGGTCTAAAACTAATTCATTATCCTTGTGTGTAAGGATGCTTTCATATGACTTAAACCCTTGAAAAAAAAAAACAAACAATGTTGCTTAAAGCTTCAACAGAATCGAGGACAAGTGTTCAAGACTGCAAAGCAAGCGAGAGGCCACTGGCGTACTAAATCAACAAGTAAGATTGTTGCACGTTCACCCGCACACAAAAACTCACCACGTCCTGACGGTCCTTTTACCCGACAGATACAAACACAAACCCACACACCAGCCCACCTGCTGTTGAGCTCATACAGAAGAGGAAGCTTTCAAGCGTCCAACTTCAAACATGCAAGCACACTTACACAGAGGCACACACAGACATCCATTTCCTCTTCCTACGATAAAAGTGAAAAGTCTGTAGCGTGGTTGGGGTGGATGATGGTGGGGTAGGTATGGAGTGGTGTGAGGAAATGGGGGGGGGGACAAATCGTATCGGGAAAAAACAGTGACGTTTCTTTTCTCTGGTAAATGATTTCCCTTTCATGAAACTCAGAGAAAGATGTATATCAATACAGCTGTGCTGATCTCTCCATGACAGCGCAGGGAAATGGCCCGCTGTGATAAAACAATGTGGGGGAAAAAAACACAGAGGAATATTCTCGGGAAACGCTGACATTTTTTACTGTGTTGAACTTCACAAGAGTCAACAAATCACCAAAGGAGAAGCAAATCAAAAGCACTCCTCAGCCCCCTCAGTTCTCCAAAACTCCTGGGCCCCAGGAATGGCTCACCTGACTTTTGTTAGTTTGCGGAGTGGCCCGCTGATTGACGGGCTGCTAGGAATGCGGGTACTTGTTGAAGTTTTAATGTTGACATTAGTTGCAGGTTTTTGAGAGAGGAGTGTGGAGCACACAGGAAGAAACAGGCAGAGGAAAAGAGAAAGGGCGCTGGTTAACAGGTCAGGTGTGTAATAGTACCTCTTAATCTTCAGTGTAAGTCATTACACACATTGATCCAACACGAACGATCTACCCAAATACAAACACACAAGCTGCTAATCATGGCAAAGATAAAAACATTTTACTGTCCAGTGGACACTCTGCATAGACACAGCTATTCAGATGTAGATGAAGAAGTTGGATGAGTTTCCTCAATTTATGCATGTGCAAGGTGTCAAGTTATAAATCAGGTCAGTCTAAATGCATCAGTCCTATTTACTCATCAAACAATGGCTTTGTTCTCCTGCTTACCCAAAGGCAATCCACAGAACACATCCACCTGATTTCCATTCCACTGTCAAGCTAATTTCACGCGAACTTTTCAGACGTCACACCAAATTAACAGGGATCATGATTATCATTAAACTTTTGTTGTTGTTTTTTAAAGGAAATGTCCAAGTTATTTTATGCAAAGGATGAGAGACAACGCATTAGAATTGAGCTCACATCCGCTTTCAGTTAGAAAACATTCAAGGAGCCCAATACAAAACAATTCTTTGTAGTATTATGCCTGGATGTGTGTACACATAAAAAGTATAAATGACCATATGAAGTATTTTTAAACTATAATAAAAAATTCATTGCATTTTTCACACATAAGGCTTATTTCCTTTTCCACTTTACTGTAACTACACATAATTCCCTATATTATCATCTGTGCTTTGACACTAGTACAGGATGATTTACCATTCATTAAAAAAAAAGGAAAATGTCTCTCATGATCTCATTGTTTTCTTATAAAGCAGAGAAAAACAATTAATCCTGCTCCTGTTAAATTCATGTAACTTTGCAGTTTCCCTGTACAGTCCATGTGTATTTACACAAAGTGTGGCTGTCTGGCAGACTTAGTAATGCTAGTTTTGCTGCTTCAGTTTTTAAAGGTGTTTTACTTAAAAAGTGTGACTCATAGCACCCTTTTAGTTTGCACCTTTTATAAAAAGATCTGTTTTTTCTTACAAGCAGGGGAAAAGTCTTATCACTTTATTTTATAGAGCTTACTGTGTGTATAAAGAGCTGGTGGGAGGGCCCTACAGTATGCTCTAACAGCTAATAAAGGGCTTTAGCCACAGCAATACTTTTATTGGCATTTCATTAGGTTATAAGATTCATTTAAACTGTGGGAATGTTATCTCAAAATGTTCTGTGAAGCATAGTTTCCTCAAGATTATCATTTGATATTGAAACAATGAAGGCTGCCAAGTTGATTAGCTTTGTAAGTTTAGAACAATGAACCCCTTAGAGTTTTATTAACCAAAACAACCTGAATACGGGATTTT